>CAUYON010164810.1:0-36821 GCA_963573935.1 Arctocebus calabarensis | reverse complement strand
GTTGATGTGCGTTCCTCGACCTTGTCTCTTGGCTCAGCTCCAAACCGTTGGCTTTCTCACTAAATTTCTGTCCTTTAACTCTCCTTCTGGACAGGAGCGTCTGCAGAAAGCTGGCTACAGACTGCCATCTTGGCTCCTCCCTCCAATCACCTAATTTTATAAGGTTCATGAAATAAGACTGATTTTTTCACAATTATAAATAATTAGAAGAAAAAATCAAAAGAGAAAGATATTTTGTGACATGAAATTAAAATTGCAGTGTCTGCAAATTTTCATGGGAAGACAGCCATGCTCAATCATTTATGTGTTGCCTATGGTTAAGTTTGTAGCATACAACAGCAGAGATGAATATTTGTGACCGAGACTATATACCACACAAAGCCTAAAATATTTATTATCTATGTCTTTACAGAAAAAGTTTACAGATTTCTACTTAGAAGTATTAGAACAGGGCTTTTCAGAGGAAGTGCTGCTCCTTACAGATCTTTAGAAAGAGCAAAATAAATGTATATTAAATTAAAGCCACATATTTAAGCCATTTGTATAATTTAATCAATATAGACAATATAGAATTAGGAATTGGGATTTGAAGCTGAGAGGTAATATCAGACACTCTGCTATTTTCATTTTTCTTGGATCAGGGTTAATAGCTGTAAGGCATAGTTCAGAGAACAATGATCCAGCCTTTGATATTCTGGAAGAGATTGAGAAGGTGGACGAATTTGAACAACTTTAAGAACTTCTTCATTGAAAATTGAAATTAAGTCTTTTAAAACTAATTGAGAGAATTCAAATACTAATTTTAAGAATAAATCTCAATCAATAAAAGCCCCTAGGATTTCATTTGAATAAGATTAACTCTTAGGATAAGAGAGATCAACAATTCTCATAAAACAAAGCAGACATTGCAATATAAAATTTACTTCCTTATCTATGGGTTAGAAAAAGTATATAGCATAAACAATTGATACATGTGTAAAAGATGAATAAATGGAAAATTTAAAAGCTCCCTAAATGAGAGTAGTATAAGATGAATTTTTTTCTCCTACTTTGAAAACCTTGGACCCTCAAGAAGAGGCTGGCAAATATTGAAAGAGCAGTAGACATTTCTTTTTTTTTTTTTTTTTTTTGAGAGAAAGTCTCACCATGTTACCCTGGGTAGAGTGCTGTGGCATCACAGCTCATAGCAACCTCAAACTCTTGGGCTCAAGTGATTCTTCTGCCTCAGCCTCCCAAATAGTTGGGAGTACAGGCACCCGCCACAATGCCCAGCTATTTTTTTGTTGCAATTGTCATTGTTGGTTAGCTGGCCTGGGCTGAGTTTGAACCCACCACCTTTGGGTTATATGGCTGGCACCGTAACCACTGTGCTACGGGCGCTGAGTTGCAATAGACATTTCATATGGTTGTCTTAGGTATACTTTACAGTGATGGAAAATGGTAGTGATTAGGGAAGGTGAGGTACCAGAAAGCTGCATTTCTTTCCTTGTATTTTCATATGTTGGTCAGTAGTTCCTGGAATTCATAGAATTTTAACAGCATTTTGGATGCTTATCTGATTTTTGAATACATGATTCTCTATATTTATAACAAATTCATAAAAGGTTATAGTTGGAATTTTCCCTGGGAAAAAAATTCACAAATTTTAATAAATGGCATTTATTGCCAGGACAGTTTTATTTAGCAGGTGTACCTTAAGTGCCTTTTGGTGATGAGAGAACGTATTATCATTCCTCTTCTTCATCATACCCAGGTGCTAAGTCTATTTGTTGCTATATTGGAATTTGTGAGCTCCGTACTTTGTAAAGGAAAGAGGCTTATTTGGCTCTGGGAGCTGGAAAGTTCATGACAGGGCATCTGCGTCTGGGAGGACCTCAGGCTGCTTTCATTCGGAGGAAGGTGAAGGGGAGCCAGTGGTTTGTGCAGAGATCGAAGGGCAGGAGAGTAAGAAGGGGGTGTGCCAGTCTCCCTTAAACACTGTGGACCTGAGGACCAGGAAGACCAGTTCAACCATGTTTTCCTATGTTCCTGTATTTCCTGTTTTCATTAACAGTGGCTTAATCCCAAGAGCCTGGTAAACTGGAAAAACATTTCACTTACTTATTAGTAGCTGATATTATTACTGAGAAGAGGTGTGCTTAGGTTGATGGTAAATAATGACTAAGTGACATAGTGCAGAAAATCGTTGGGGAATTTGGGGATGGGATTAAGTTGATATGGGTGGGTGGGGTCCTTAGGGTTGACAGCCAGGTCTGGCAGACTCACAGACCCCTCCCCCCACCCCAGGGAGTGCATTAACCTCAGGAGAGATCTGCTCCCTCAGCCCTCCCAACACTGGAGATCAAATTTCAACATGAACTTGGGAGGAGACAAACATTCAAACCACAGCACCGTGCCTACTGTAATTAATTTAAAAATAACTATTCTCCAATGTCCTCAGCCCTAGATGAAGCCATATAGGAGAAAAACTCAATTCAATTAAAGTTGGGGGCAAGGGGAAAAGGAAAGAGAGGGGGATGGGGCACAGTGTAAGGGTGCACAGCACACCTCTTGGGTGCAGGATGCAACGATGACAGGGACTCTTCCTACAAATGGAAACATTGTAACTTGTTGTTTGTGCCCTCACATTAACTTGAAATTAAAAAAATAAGTAAATTCATCTGATGGAGCTTGGGCCCTAAAAAATAACTATGCAAATACACATGTAATAAATAACTCACATAGCAAGGGTGATCCCCAATGCTACAAGCACAGAGTGAGGGGAGTTGTGTCTATCTGAGGTAACCATTGACGGGTTAAGCAAGAAGCTGGTTTTTGAAAGATTCAGTGAGTGGAGACTAGGCTCTTCAGTAGAAAGACAGGCAGGAGAGAAAGCCCGTGAGGGCAGGAACATGTGAGATGGCTTTAGAAAATGATCTATAACTGACTGTGTGTCGTTTAGGGCATGTGGGGGGAGAATAAATCCCGGAGTTAATATAAAACAGTTACAGAAAGATGGCATGAAATAATATTCACATGGTATATTAATATTTTCTTGTTTAAAATCTGTACAGATTCAACTTGGAGCCAACATAAAACACTGAAATAAAATTTCATAGTAGTTCTGATATAAGTATATGAAAAACCTCCTCCTATTAAGTATCAGTACTTGAAAAAGTCATCTGAATTCTCTGAAGACCTGCCAGTAAAATTTGCTAGGCAGAAGAAAAGTTATACTAGCCAGAGTTTAGCATTTATTATCTTTAGATCATCTGAGGAAGCAGGGAGTTCAGGTCTTCACCCATGTACTGTGGAAGAGGAACTTCTTTACATAAAGAATGCTTTATTTTTTATAGGTCTGTATAGGTTTGCTGTCACCTGTGAAATTTGGTGATGGCTTACAACTGCTTCTTGCTTTGCCTGTGTTGTAAAAAACTGTGTGTATTTGGCTATAGAAACATGGATGACACAGTTTTGCACTCTGGGAGGCCGAGGCAGGTGGATTGCCTGACATCAGGAGTTCAAGACCAGCCTGAACAAGAGCGAGACGCCGTCTCTAAAAATATCCAGGCATTGTGGCAGGTGCCTGTAGTCTCAGCCAGGGTCGCTTGAGCCCAAGAGTTTGAGGTTGCTGTGAGCTATGATTGATGCCACAGTTTTCTACTCCGGGCTACAGAATGAGATTGTCTCAAAAAGAAAACAAAAAAAATGCATTTTTAATCTGAGGATTTCTAAGGGGGTGGCAAGAAGAACAAAAACTATAGCAAAGACTTTTGTATATTAATGGTAGATAATGCGTATGGAATAATATCAGTTTCATCTTTATTATAAAACAATCTTTTCATACAAAGGATTCTCCAAGGCCTGGTCTATAATCACCATGGTATCTCATAAGCTCATGAAAAACACCTTCTCCTTCTGATATGATGAGACAATTATCAAGGCTTTCCAATTAATAAAGAAAAAAAAATGATGACAGAAAACTATTTATGTAGCATAGTTTAGAGCAGCGGTTCTGAACCTGTGGGACCCACAGGAACTGTATTAAAGGGTCGTGGCATTAGGAAGGTTGAGAACCACTGGTTTAGAGAGTGAAATGCTTAATCGATTTAAAAAAAGTAAACCTGTATTGCTAAACAAAAAATGCCAATCTGTTTGCTTTCATGAGGAAAGCACACATTTTCTAAATAGTTGGGTCAAATCTTGGAAGTACTGTGGGATGAGGCAATATAACATGAAAACCATCTATCGTATTCAAACCATGCATTCAGGCTAAAAGGGAGTGTTAACTGGATTTGCTGAATCTGGCCTGGGAACTTTGATATCCTTCTGTGCCATGAAAGGACTTAAAAGATTCTGTACAATATTAAGTTTCCTAGGGAGGATCACACTGCCTTTTATCAGCTTGGCTTGCCCCTTATCCAGTTTTGTTGCTAATAACTTCTGTTTGCAACCCTTTCTGGGCAAGGAACAGAAGTTCTGTGTTGTCTTTATCATTTTTGCATCTGTGTGTTTCAGGAAGCAATAGATATCACAGTCCAAAGCCAAAAATAAGGATAAAATGAAATTTTGAACTTGACCTCACTATCAGAGAATATTTTTCACTATTAGTGTGGAAGAACTCCCTTCAATCTCCTGTAATACTGGAGGTCTAGCTCTGGAGGCCTCAGTCTGAAATATAATTCAGATAATGTAAGAAAGATGCATACTAAAGCCCCTAAGAGCTCAGCGCCTGCAAGTTTTCATCTCTTACTATTGCAAGACTAAAATGATAGCCATTCTCTTATCTGAGCTCAGGGTGTAAACATTAATTGATGGCTGTTCTTCCTGAATTACACTCAGTCTACTGGGGAAAACCCATGTGTAATCGCTTAGAGCTAGAGTGAGTTAGGAGTGTAATGTCACAGGGAGGCAGTGAAATTTTCATTTGTGTTCATATGATATCCAACTTGGATTACTGCAATTCTCTGTCTATAGGTGGGACATAGCTTGTAGGAACATGCACACACACACCGCCTGAGAGTTTACTCGTGCAGAGCCTGGTCAGCATGCATCTCTACTTGAGATTTTGGTTCTGGCTGCCAGTTAGGTCCTGGGTTGATTGTTAAGAGGTCTTAGTGATGTGTGTTTGAAACACTGCATGAATCTGAATGAGTTTTAGGTTCCCTGTTGTCCAAGCCCAATATTGTTCAACTGTAAAAACACTGAGTTTTTATTTTTCCAGAACTACTATTATAAATCACTGTGCCCCATAGCTTTTTCAAGCAGTTGTGAATATATTTTTTCACAGACTGATTCAGAATATCAGACCTGCTGTTGAATTTAGGTCAAGACCGAAGTGACCTATCTAATTTGTCTTCTTTCACTAGGACTGTATTCGTTATGCGCATCCTTGTAGGTTTGCTAGGATTTTTTTAAAGTCCTTTAAAATCTTATTCCAATATTTAGAAGTCTTTTTAAAAGGGACAGAGTTGATAAAATCTTTTTTTTTTTTTTTTTGAGACAGAACCTCAAGCTGTCACCCAGGATAGAGGGCTGTGGCATCACAGCTCACAGCAACCTCCAATTCCTGGGCTCAAGCAAGTCACCTGCCTCTGCCTCCCAAGTAGCTGGGACTACAGGCACCCACCACAACACCCAGCCATTTTTTGGTTGCAGCCACCATTGTTGTTTGGTGGTCCCGGGCTGGATTCGAACACGCCAGCTCAGGTGTACGTGGCTGGCGCCTGAGCCCGTTGAGCCACAGGCGCCGAGCCAGAGTTGATAAAAATCTTATTTAGCAGCACAGTAATTTATATGCGCACTCTGATACACACAGTACCATCATCCTAAACATCATTCCCATGAGAATCTTGTTGGTAAAAAACAGGAAGAAAAACATTTTGCATTTTCCCGATAATGTTAATTCTGTTGTATAGGACATCTTATAAAAATATTGTGAGATCATTTTCCACAGGTATTATTTTTATTGTAAATCCCTAAATTGTCATATTTGTGTCACTTTTGTTTGAAAATAAATCATTAAAATGCATTTCCACTTTAAAAAAAATCTGGAAATGGAAATGGAATAAGAGCCTTTATTTCTGAGTACAGTTGCATAATTTGGTTTCTTTATAGACCGGCAATTTCCTATTTCTTTTAAACGTTTCTTCTGCTTTCTATACACATATGTATCATAGTCAGTGTAATTATTCTCCCCTTTTATCTATTGATATTTGGTATGAGGTAGCAGTTTTATGCACATTTAGTCCGTAATACCTATTTTGAGGGAGGGATAGACTATCGGTAACTATCTCAGTTTTATTCTGCCTTAACATGGCATATTTCTTAGCTGTACAGGGTGTAATTATAAGTAGCATAACACATGAATAAAAATGAGATTTGAAATTGAAAAATGGTCATGGACAAGTCACTTTGCTTTTTAAAATATTTTTTATATTTTTTGATTTTGTAAACTAAATAATATGTCTTATGTATACATTGTAGAATGACTAGCTAATTGACACATGCATTAGCTCACATGGTTATCAATTTTGTGGTGAGAACACTTTCAATGTAATACATTGTTAAGACTGGCTACCCTGCCAGGCCATCCCTCTGTTGGACATAGTCGCCTATCTGATTGAAATTCTGCAGCCTTTTACCGATCTCTCTCCAGACCCTCACTGCCACCAGCCCCTGTTCACCTCATTCCACTCTTTGCTTCCATAAGACCAACTTTTTTAGATTCCACACATGAGTGAACTCATGTGGTGTTTGACTCCCTTGGTTTTTTTTGAAGAAATCTCAGGGAAACTGAAATGTAGTGTCCTCTTTGTCCTCAAGACCCTAAGTGTGTGACTCACAGAATATTTTGGCCTTCATGGCTTGTGGGAAACCGTGTTATGTCTTTAAGCCATTAACTCAAAACTAAACCAAGAAGATGGGACAAAAATCAGTATAAAGATCCTGATGAGTTGGGTATGGATGATGAACTCGTGTCATTCAAGATAAAAAGAGGGAAATTATGTTCTAAGACAAGGTTATGATTTTACTGGGTCCTGAAGAATCCAAATAAATTTGTTCTGTCCAGATCAGTTCAGTCAAGCACATGTAATAGAGATTTTTGTTGCCAATGAGCCTAATTTGTGTGGACTTAGAAAAAGTCTCCTTGAACCATATGCCTTACGGAAACTATTTCTGAAGTACCTGTGGAAGAGAACAAAATTTTTTCCTCTGTGGTGGTTTTTTAATTAGCATTCCTGTGCTTATATGTGTTGTGTCTGACCTCTTTTAAAACCTTAATTTAAAATGAGGAATAAAGAATTCAACATTCTCCCGCAAGGTCCATTCCAGCTGAAATGTTTTCCAATTCAGTTTCAAAAACGGGTACAGAGTTGTTCTGGATTGTAATTAGAGTGGCAATGAACTCTTCCTTGTGAATGGTAAGGCACAATTTCCTAGCTTGATTGTAACAACAGCAACAACAAAATCAGGTTTCTGTATCTCTTTTGATGAACAAAGAAGGTAGAGAAATTTACATGTCAGAGATGGACTGTCTAGGTTAATCTTAAAAATGTACAGAAGAAGTGAATATCTATTGAAAAAATAGTTCTGTTTTTCTCTCTAGACTACCTGCATAACCTCAGCTTCACATCCTAATTCTTTTGTTATTTCTGAATGCTTCTTCAACAATTATTTTATCAATTGCATTTCAGTTTTTCCCTCCCCATTAATCTCTTTTACTTTGCGTCTACCAAGGCCTAGGTCTCTCCTATTTATAAACAGAAAACAAAACAGAAATTTTCCTTTGCCCATACCGTTTCCATAGAGAATGGACTTACTGATGCACCTTTCTAATCAACAAACGTTTGAGAGATAATTTTTCTACTCTCATGACTCTGCCTTCTACTTTACGTTTATATTCTTCATCCTTCAAAGGTCTGCCTTCCACCTGGACTCCTTAACAAGTGATCAGCAGCCTTCAAGGTCACGTGCAATTGTATAGTAATGCAAACACTGGTCTCTTTTCAGTTTCTGTTTTCCTTCATATCTAACACTTATACCCTTAACTCACTTTGTACACATCAATCACCTGGGCTTTTTTGATGTAGCATTTTATATTCCTCCTAGCTCTCTCTTGAGAATATTCACGGGGACTTAATGTAAGGACTTGGTTGACACAATTATGGAGGCTGAGAAGTCCAAAGATCTTTCAATGGCAAGCTACAGACTCAGAGGGATGATGGTGCAGTCCTGGTCTGGCTCCAATGGCCTGAGAATAAAAACATAATTGTACTGATTCTCATCTCCAAAGCCAGCAGGCTTGAGACCCAAGAAGAGTCATTTCAGTCTAAGCCTAAAGTTTAGAAAAAATCAATTTCCTAGTTCAAGCAGTCAGACAGAAGCAATTCTCTCCTTCTTGAAGGAGGGTCAATTTTGTGTTCTTTGTAGGCTTTCAACTGATAGGCCAAGGGCTGTCCACGTTTGAGAGAGAACTTATTTTGTTTTTATTGAGACAGAGTCTTACATTGTCATCCTTTGTAGAGTACTATAGCGTTATAACTCAAAGCAACCTCAAACTCTTGGGCTCAAGCAATTCTATTGCCTCAGCCTTCTAAGAAGCTGGGACGATAGTGCCCCCAACAATGCTCAGCTATTTTTTTGTTTGTTTAGTAGGCCCAGGCCAGTTCAAACCCACCAGCCCCTGTGCATGTGGCCAGGGCCTAACCACTGAGCAATAGGTGTCCAGCCCAGAGAACCAGTTTTAATATTTTCCATGTTAATCTAATCTGGAAACACCCTCACAGATGCACCCAGCACAAGGTTTGAACAAACATCCGGGCACCTCATGGCCGAGTCATTTTGACACATTAAACACTGCCTGCTGTGGTTAACCTGGAGGACTTAATTGGTTTTGTCATGAGACCATATTTGGATTAGCAGCTGAAATTTGAGTAACTATTGATTAATATATTTTTTAATCTACTATTCTTCTGTAAGTCTTATTGATTTTCGTTATGGGTCAAAAGGCAAATTAAAGGGCACAGGAGGGATCAAAACCCCTGCCTCTTTCAAATAATTAATAGTGGTACTAATCTGTGCACACCAACCAGAAATATAGTGATGCTTTGATTATTCTTAGGGAGGGGAGGTCCATAGACTCCTGTTGGCCCCTGCTACCATATTAATCCTTACTTCATGATCTGGAGGCTGTGTAGGGATTTGGTAGTTGTTGAGGATATCTTTTCAAATTTACACTCAGATACCAAGAAACAGGAGAATGTGTTTAGGATGAGATAAACCCAAGCCCCTACTCTGAGTAAAGTCCCAGGAATTAGCAGAACCAGTGGCTCACAGTGTCCCCCCAGATCTTATGTATTTCTCTTTCCCAATCCTCAGCTATTCTCATATAATAAACAGCCACAAGCTCCTAGCAGAAGCCAGGAGGAAGAATTACAAAATACTCTGAGGTTATCACAGCATCCTTTCTCAAAGTTATAAGACCTCTCATTCATTCAAGAACTTTGAGTATATGAATTTATTCAGGTCTTATAATTGACTAAAGAGTCATGACACTGAGTTATTGAACTTATATTTTCTATGTTGATGTTTTTGAAAATGTAATAATAATTTGGGTAATTAGAGACCTTATGATGAATTAGACACTACCAACAAACCCTGGGATGTCAAACTATACCCTTACCACTTTGGTTCTGCTTGGGCCAGGAATCCAGGTGATTTGAGAATAGCAGACCATGGTAAATACCTGATCTTTCTACTGACAGTTAAATGTTGCTCCTGGGTCTGCTATTCTCAAATTCAAGTTTTCCCACTGATACCTTGATACCCCTGAACCTATGTTAATGGAAGCCTCATTTACTTTTATCCACAAATAAGGCAATTTCCAAGAATTCTGATGTTATACTTCTCTGTGTTGACATATTTCCATGTATTTCTAAAAGCCAGCTTCTGGGCTCTTCAAAGACAAGTTAAGTAGTAGTTGGTAGTTCACACATTAAAATATAGCAAAACAATTTGTTTTTTATGTTCCTTGCATTCATTTTAACATTACTCAAAAAATAAAACAAAACAAAACTCACCTCTGATCTTTATTTGTCCTGGGTATGATTGAATCTAGGTTTCAACCAACCAACAAATGTACACTTAGAACTTATAGTAGCTGCCTGGGGTGGCTAAAATCCATCCACCATTCCATTTTCTTTCTCTAATCTACAATTGTCAAAAAAATTTTTTTTCTTTTTTTTTTTTTTTTCTTAAATCTCACTCTGTCACTCTGGGTAGAGTACGGTGACATCATCTTAGCTCACAGTAACCTCAAACTTTTGGGCTCAAGCAATCTTCTTGCCTCAGCTTCCTGAGTAGTTGGGACTATAGGTGCCCACCACTATGCCCAGTTTATTTTTCTATTATTAGAAATGGGATCTTGCTCTTGCTCAGGCTGGTCTCGAACTCCTGAGCTCAAGCAATTCTCCCTCCTCAGCCTCCCATAGTGCTGGAATCACAGGAATTAATTTTCACAAATTTTAAGAGGATGAGATTCCCATTCAAGTTTCCTGGTCTTAAATCTATACTAACTGTGTGATCTTGGATAAATTGTTTAAGGTCTACATGTTTTAAATTACAAACTATTATAATTCCTATCTTTTGGATTAAATGTGAGCAAAAGTAAAGCAGTCAGAATAGTATATAGAATAAAACAAGTGTGCTACGAATGATAGCTTTTGTTATTTTTATTGCACATAGGTCAATATCTCTAGTTTTCCAATGAAAATTTTCTTTCTCTCATTCTAGTGTCACCTTCCCTGTTGTTTCACACCAACACGTTTCACTTTTGCTAAGTCGGACACATCATGTTTCCCGATGAGTCTCTCGCCTCTGTGTTCTGACGTCTTTTTCTGACGGCCTTTCCTGGAACTCGGCTTATTGTTCCCACATGTCTTTCCATGTTCCCGTCACGTGCTGCCGCCGTTGTGAAATCGTTCTTGCAGTTTTCATCTCCAAGTCTTTGTTGCAGGTTTTTTTTTTGGGGGGGGGGCATCTCAGTAATTAGCTTTTAAAATGGTTCTAATTATTTAACCATTAACCATGTACTATGCTTAAGGAGCCTTTCCATTCAGATTTCTAAGAGAAATAGACACATAAATATGTAATTTTGATACAGTGGTTTCATGTTAGAGTAATAGTATTTTCTGGAGGTTCCCACTGATAACTTTGAATCTACTCTAATGGAAGCATCCCATACTTTTATCTATACATAACAGCAATTTCCAAGAATTCTGATATGCTTCTCTGTGCTGACTTATTTCTAGGTATTTCTAGGAGCCAACTTCTGGGCTCTTAGGAATCTGGATGGAAAACCTCCTTTAATGTAGTACAGATAGTAATTCTTTAAAAATGGTTCTAATTATTTAATCAATTAATTAATTGATGAAATTCCCCCCTACGAACTGCACTGAAGACTTTGGAGAGAAAAGATCATATTTAGATAGGAAAACAGCAAGAAAGGTTTCACAAAAGACTCTAACCTATCAGAAGACAGTTACTTAGCTCCCAGCTGAGAAGTCAGTAAAGGCTTCTTGGAGAAAGCAAGGCCAGAACTGAGTTGCAAAAATGTTCTGAAGTTAACCAGGTGATGTTCAGCGACGGAGGCACAGTTCTGAATTTCTGTAGTAAACTTGCGATGGGGACTGAGGGAAGAGAGAACTGAACAGCCAAGCAGCACAGAGCCAGGATCCCAGGGAACCCTGAAGGGCAGAGCGAGGGGCTCAGACATATGCTAAGTGCCCTCGAACGCTTCTCAACAGATTTGTAATGGAGGTAATTCACCATGATATTACGGGGGGTCGGGGGGTTAGGGTGGAGCTTTGGGGCAAAAAGGCCAATTAAAAACATAGGGTCACCTTTCAGATGAGAGAGACAGGCTAAGAATAGTAGGGGCGGGTGGAAGAGAGTAAATACATTTGACAATTATTCATGAGAAAAGTAAGAATGGTCTTATGACCCATTAATCCTGGGAGAGGAGAGAGAAGGAGGTAAACATATCTTTTGTGTTTTACTGGTGGTAACAGAGAAGCTGGCTATATTCGTGGAGATTTCCTAGCCTTGCAACCATGTTCAATGCAGAACAGGAAAGGGCATGTTTATGAAGTGCATGTTGTTGAGCATGCCCAAGTTCACTGAGGCACAGAGATGTGAGAGGCCAAGGTGTAAACTTGAGTGAGGAGGAGAATATGTCTCTGTGTCCCCCAAAGTCTGTGTAGCAGTTCCCTCCTTATCTCTGAGGGATTCTTGCAACACCCCCAGTGATTCCACAATAATACTGGTAAGACTGAGCCCTGTACACTCTTCCTCCCTGGCTAGAGGCTCTTCTCTATGAGGGAGTCCTCCCCAAGGCTACCCCTACCCAGTCCTGCTGCGTCAACGAGCTTGATAAAGAAGCCTGGAGCCAGGAGTGCTGGGAGCTCTGCTCCAGACCCCACTCTGTTCTTTTCCCTAAAAACTTCTTTTTGTCTCTGGACTGGGCTCCTCTCCTTTCCATGAACTACCATCCCATTTCTGTCCCTTACCCAACAGTACTATTATTTGCTTAGCATAAACTTCTTAAAATAAGAATATTTTGGAAAATTTATGGTGCATATCACTGACTTTCAGAACTCATTAAATTGTACAAGAACTGGCCAGGCCTGGTGACTTACACTCATCCTGGCACTCTGGGAGACCTAGGCAGGTGGATTGCCTGTGCTCAGGAGTTTGAGACCACCCTGAGTAAGAGTGAGACCCCTTTTCTACTAAAAATAGAAAAATTAGCCAGGTGTGGGGTCAGATACCTGTAGTTCCAGCTTCTTGGAAGGCTGAGGCAGGAGGATTGCTTGAGCCCAGGAGTTTAAGGCTGCTGTGAGCTGTGATAATATCATGATGCTCTACCTGGGAGACAGAACGAGACTATCTCAATCAATCAGTCAATAGTACAAGAACAAAGATAAAAATGAACATAAAATAACCCAAAAAAGAAGTGATGTAGAAGAGCTTTACATACAAGGGAGGAAAATAGGTTGGTCACAAAACTTAAATTCAGTGGGGTGCTGATTAGATTTTTGAACTCCTGTTTAGTCCCCAAATAACTTTGCTCTTTCCAGACTACTGTGTCCTTGAAAAGTTAATTTTGTTTTATCTCTGGATATGAGATATGACAATGGAAGTTGAAAGCTACCCAGGTAAAGATCCTTCAAAGTATGAGAGACTCATGGCAGGGAAGGATAAAAGTCAACAGTTTATACGACTCAATTGCTTTTAAGATTTTCATCAAATGCATCCCCTGCAGTTGAAACTTACTAGAAAAGCTTCCCAGCAGAGTTAAAATCATGAAACAATGACAATGTTGGCTTTGTTTCTCTAAGCTTTCAGACAGGAAAGACAGCAAAAGAGCTGTGTATCAATTTACTTTCTTCCTCTTCTGGTGCTGAAAAAAATATCTCTTACTTTGTGATACGTGGCATTAATCACAGGTCAAGTAAGAGATACTTAGTTTTTGTAATCGGCTAGAAAAATATAACTTGATTCTGAGTGTGTTTGTATTTTATAGATTCTGGTATGGATATGCTGTGTGTTTATTCAAGGACAAAATCTTACAAAGCATAAATATAGAGTTCACTTCCATTTTAAAACTTAAGTGTTAATCTGAGACTGAAGTTTTTTTAGCTAATGTTTTCTTCATGCTTAGAATTTGACTTCTTAAAATACATATATTATGGTAAAAACAATAGCATATTTTAAAAGGAGAAAGATTTATACGATCTGAAGATAAACCAGAGTATACAGTAGCATATTTAGACATAAGCATTTGCAAAAATTAGGGGAGCTGTATTTTCTTATTTATGGAGTGTTAGTGTTGCAAGTCCACGGTGTCACGCTGACCATTGCTCCTGGAACTACCCTTGGTGGGTACAAGAAAGCTTCCTCCCGTGCCCACTTGTATGCAGTACTTCATAAAAATCTGTATGGTAGCTGTTTCTCCAGCAAAGAATGCTGTATGTGACTTTCTTTGCATTCTATTGCCAGCTAATGAAAGTTGAAATTAGTTCCCTTAGATATTCACGGCGTAAAATTTCACTACTGAATTGCATTTTTGAGATTTAATTTTAAAAAATCCCTTGATGTTGGCATGAAGGAGATACTGCTATAAGGTTCACCGGGACATATTATACTAATGTGGCTAAATTTTAACTGGGTTAATTATATTTTGTCTCCTTAAAATTTTGTGGATATCACATTTCTCTTTCTTCATATAAATGCCATATTGTACTGAATGCTATTATATATCTTACGTTTCAATTTTTCTTTTAAGTTTCTGAATGCAGGAATTGTCATTGCATCTCTTTCTGTGTAAATGGTTTTGATTAGAATTAAATTTAAAATCAATTATTATGTTATATTATGATAATACCTACAACATGCATAAATACATCCAAGGCTATGGTTGAAATATCCTGAAGATGCAGTTTAGAAATTTCATGAAGGATAAGAACAATCAATGTCCCTGGCAAGCAGAGGTGTTGAAGGAGTTAAAGATTCATCACTCTGGCATTATGGACTATTTTGAATTAAAGACACTTAAAAAGACAGAAGATATAAGAAGATCCTTCTGACCGCTTTTCTGTTTCTTAAAAGCAGAAGGTGAAATTCCTATGTGAAAGCTACTCTCTCTGTACCAAAAGGAATAGCATTCTTATCCTCAAGGACGAAAAGTCAAGACTGGAGAATTCTGTACAGATCTCGTTAAAATAATTCCTGTCTTTTAAGCCTCCCTGTAATTGAGTTGCTGCCTCATGACTCGCTGTGCTTTGTCCCGGTCAGTGTACAAGGCCTCCAGCTGCTTCTCCGGGTCCTCTTCCCCTTCTGAGGGCTCTCACGCACATCACACACGGATGCAGGAAATTTGTACACTTTTCTCCTATTAATCTACCTTATGTCAATTTAGTTCTTGTACCCAGCAGCTCTGAGAGGTTGCAGGTAGATTTTGGCCTCATCTTCTGCATTAAAGCATGTGTCATTTGTCACTGTAATATCTGTAGCCACTACAGTTCCCGAGGAGAGCTGACATTTGAGGGAGGTGACATAGCCACTCCACTGCAGGGACAAGAGATTCAACAAGGGCTTGGATAGATCCATCAATTCTTTTTTTCTTCTCTTTGGTGGAAAGGAAAATATTGTTTGAACTTCCACAGTTACAGTGGTGGCCAAAAAAGTTAGCTTAACTCTGCACAACCTTTGTCACCTAGTATATGCTGATCACGTCTGTTCCCTGCCCCTCAACAACATGGCTAGACTGGTCCACTATAACCGCTGCTTCCGGCATTTTCTCACTGGTGAGGGTTTACAAAGCTTCCTTACATAGCTCACGCAGAGTCATGTGACCCCCAACCGATTGATGTCTTAGATTTTCTGTCTACTAAGAGTTGTTGGGGCTTGGCACCTGTGGCTCATTGGTTACAGCGCTGGCCACAAACACTGAGGCCTGTCCGCGTCTGCTAAACAATGACAACAATGGCAACAAAAAAATAGCCAGGCATTGTGGTGAGCACCTATAGTCCCAGCTACTCAGGAGGCTGAGGCAGGAGAATCACATGAGCCCAAGAGTTTGAGGTTGCTGTGAGCTGTGACGCCACGGCACTCCACCGAGGGCAAAATAGTGAGACTCTCTCTCGCAAAAAAAAAAAAAAAAAAAAAAAAAAAGAGTTGGTGGGAACAAGGGTCTCCTCTTTAACATTCCTAATAGCTCTCCAGACACCTGCAAAATGATGATGAAAATCAGCATCTTTGGAATCTAATATAAAAGTGCAGGGAAGTATCTTGGGACACTTTGCCTTTAAATGTTTTAAACTCATAATACATAAATCACTCATAAAAACTATGTACTTCTACTAAACTATAACTTCAGGACAAATTCTTTAGCTCCTTCAAGCCTGCTGGCTCTAGGCATAGTTCTTAAGCGGCTGCTGGGACAGAGGCCATAACCAAGGGGCATCAGAAGATGGCAGGGTGGAGGTCAGAAACAAACATCAGACAGGAGAGACAAAGGAAGGTAGGGGTGAGGACTCAGGCAGGTGTAAACAGGGGGAAGCCAGAAGTATTGCAATACAACCCTGAGTAATAATTTCTTTTTTTTTTTTGCAGTTTTTAGCCGGGGCCAGGTTTGAACCTGCCACCTCCAGTGTATGGCACCGGAGCCCTACTCCTTTGAGCCACAGGCAACACCCAACCCTTAGTAATTATTATGTAGAAAGTGGCACCTGCTACTGGCACTCTGAACGAATCGTCAAGTCACCCAGAATGAGAAGAAACCTCTCCTTGATTCCAGAAATGTCTGAGAAGCTGGCCTGGGCCTTTCTGTACCTTTGAAAGAATTCCCATCTCCCTCACTTTGCTGACATGTCATAACCACTGTTGGGTGAGTATTATAACCATTTCTCCTTTATAAAATGGAAACTGAGGCTTAGTTATGCTGTGACTTACTCATAGAGGTAGTAAATTACAGACTAAACCAGACCCAGGGTTCTTGATTTCTAGGATGGGAGTTTTGCTACATCAGGGATGCACTAAACTATTACGGGAAACTGACTGTAGCCACTTTAAAGCTCAGTTTGGAGACCCTGAACCTTGTCAGCTGACCAGACATAATACTTGTGCTGATCATAAAGTAGAGATAATGAAGAGTATTAGCATGTTATTTGACATTTTTCAAAGCTCTTATTGCATCTATTAGCTCATTCAATTCTCCCAATCACCCTTTTGACAAGAGCGCTGTTAGTTCACTTAAAAAGTAGGAAGAGGCATTAACCTTTATTTAGCTTCTACTGGGCACAGTGGTAACATTTTAAAATAGGAAATCTTTTTTTAAAAATGTTTTTTGAAGAGATGAGGTCTCACCTGTCTTCCATGTTGGAGTAGAGTAACAAGATCACAGCTCATTTTAACCTCAAACTCCGGGGCTCAAGTGATCCTCCTGCCTCAGCTTCTGGAGTAACTGAGACCACAGGCACATGCTACCATGCCTGGATCATTTTTTTTTTTTTTTTTACTTTTTTGTGGAGATGGGTCTTGCTGTGTTGCCCAGGCTGGTCTTGAACTCTTGGCCTTAAATGTTCCTCCCACCTTGGCCTCCAAAGTGCTAGGGTTTTAGGCACGAGGCTTCATGCTCTGGTAATCTCATTTTATAATCATTTTATAATTTTAATCTCAATGTTCATAACCTCATCATATTGTCATTTGGTGAGGAGCTACAAGCTCAAGAGAATTAAATTATCATTTGAACATCTAGTAAATCTAGTAAAACTAAAATGTAGTAAAACTGAGTAAAAATCTCTAATATAAATAGCAATCTCTTTTTTACTACACAATATTTATCTCATAACACCTGTCAAAGTTTATTATTCTGCCTTCCTCAGCTCTCACAGATGTTCCTGAAATAGATGAATGTACCCTTACTAATTCAACTACTTTCAGCAATACAGGATACCCCCCCACCTTCTCTTACTCGTGGGAGTGTTGTTTTCTTTGGAGGAAGAAAGGTTTTCAGTAAAATTACTTGTTCATGCACTCTGTAAGGCAAGTGGGTCCCTTGAGCTCAGGTGTTTGAGACCAGGCTGAGCAAGAGTGAGACCCCATCTCTACTAAAAATAGAAAATCTACTTGGCTGTCATAGCAGGCCAGATAAGATAAGTATTGTATTTACTTAAGGTAAGTAAGTATTGTAATTAAGATAAGCATTGTGTTACAGAAGAACAGCAGGAAGTGCGGTAGGCACAAAAAGGTATGTAGTAAAAAAATTTTTTTAAAAAAGCTCTTAAGTACAGGATGGGTTTAACAAATGGCCAAAAGGGAACACAGTGTGGCTTGTCAAATTGGAGGTGTCTAAGGCATGCTTGTGGTAGTCTCCCTCATCGCAAAACCTGACAAGACACTTCGTGTAATCTATATTTAAATCTTTTAGGAATTGGTGATATGTCTGCCCCAATTGTTAAACTGTCAGCTTGCGTGGAGGGTTCACCAGAGCTGTCAGACCTATCTGTGGGCGGGCAGCAGCTGACCCAGAAACCTGGATGTGGAGGTTCTAGGCTGAGAATTAAGCTTGGGGGCTGGGTTAAAAAGCGAGTGGATGAAGAAGTCACAGGTTCAAAGCAGTAGAAGGGGCTCCGTGCCTATAGTGCAGTGGTTACAGCACCAGCCACGTACATCGAGGGTGGCGGGTTCAAACCCCACGTGGGCCAGCTAAACAACAATGACAACTGCAACAAAAAATACCCAGGCATTATGGTGGGCGCCTATAGTCCCAACTACTTAGGAGGCTGAGGCAACAGAATCGCTTAAGCGCGAGAGTTTGAGGTTGTTGTGAGTTGTGACGCCACGGCACTCTACCAAGGGTGATGTAGTAAGACTGTCTCAAAATTTAAAAAAAAAAAAAAAAAAAAAAGACAGTAGAAGGTCAAAGCTGTGTACTTTCTCAGCCAAAGACCATAGCATTTGGAGGCCAAGCTGGGCCAGCCAGCAGAGCAGGTGGCAAGAGAGAGGGGACAGTGACACCCAGACGAACACCAGCCGGACGGGATTCTGCCTTCACTCCTCTCTTGCCGGAGCCAAGATACCTGGCCCGATGGCTGCAAAATCCGAATCTTGGGGCCTCAAGGCAGGTCGTGAGTGTGTCCATCCTCAGCAACCTGATTTCCTTCAGTCTCAGGTGACCAAGAACAACAGGAATATAACACGTGATCCGCTCAGCCAGGTGTTTGAAACCCAGATAAATTAAAACATAAAAGTTCATCACCTTCCACTTCCATTGAGCTTTCGTAGCAGTATCTCATATGAAATGATTTGTTCTCCCAAGGTCTACCTTATTTTTCCTTCATTGGCTATTTTAAGTGAAGGCATAGTAGGCAAAGTAACCACCCATCTTGTGTTTAAGTATCTAGTACTTTCTATAGCTTACTTTTTCCTTGCTTTGAAGTTTGGCTAATTATCTTCATATTAGGATGAGAGATGGTAACTGGTTTTCCAAAGTTCTGTTAGCAGTAAATGGTAGATTTTTGAAAGGCTTTAAAAATATATTTTTTTCTTTGCAAAGGAGTATATGCATGAAGTAATGTTTATACACATGTATCTAGTTTGCATATTTTCAGATTTCAGGTTTACTGGCCTGCCTTCAAAGCCTCTTGGCAAAGTGAAGTTAATTTACCTCTGGAGTAGCAACTGCTGTCAGAAGAATGGCTGTTGTTTCATGTACAAAATTGCCAGAAACTTGGCTATTCGTAGACACAGAAAACTGAAAGGAGTAGCTTTCTATATCCTAATTCAGCAGCAGAAAAATAACCCTTAGATCCTGAATTCCTTGGGCGCTCTGCATGATGGTGCTTAGAAGTTCTTTGCATTGAGGAAGGAGATGGTGGATGAATTGTCCCAGTGACGCCATCACAACTGAACAGAGTCCAACCAGCCTTTCATAACAACCTAACACTATCAGTCACAGAAAACACTTGCCTGGTAAGGGATCTGAAGAGAAATTGTACCGTTTCCTGTGAGACACAATGGCTCTTGTTGCTCTTGGAATTCTAACTTGTTTTGACAGTTGCTGGTTGTGATAACCTCAATCCATATGAAATTTGGGAGGGGGATGAGTCTTCTTTGGTTCAAACTGGACACACCTTAAAATTTACTAGAGAATGTAATGTTCTTGGCTTTTGTCTGTGTTCCCATTCTGAAATGGGTTTGTACCTACACTTCCTTCTGGAATGAGGCATAGGCAGACGTGTGCATAAACTAACATCTCTCCTCCTGCCCCGAGCCGCTCCAGCCCACACTCCACCCTCATGACAGTAGAAGGCCAGAGCCATGTCGCCATACGTACTGGCCAGAGTTTTTGTTGGAACTTTCTTTCTTATAAAATTACTGGCTATTATCCTACGAAGAGGACAGAACTGAAGTTCATATATCTTTTATTGTAAAATGTGAATAATTATACTAATCCATATTTCTTTGGAATGCTTATGTTTTGTAGCTGTTTTCTGAAAGGAAGACAGGAGGTCCATCTATCCTGGTTTTCCTTCCAATTAGTGTATTTACTGTACATCACTTAAGGTGGTCTGCCTCCCCAAACACACTCTACAGACTTAAGGTGGTCTGCCTCCCCAAACACTTGGCTCATTTTCACACCTATTCTAGTTTTCTTTCTCTTTAAGAGAAACAGAACTCTGAAGAAAGAAATGATCTCAGGGTTCTTTTGGGTTTTTTTGAAACACTGAGTCTTGATGATTGAAAATTTCTTGTTTAAATGTAAGTCTTGTATTTTAGCAATTGGCCTTGAAATAGCTGTTGACTAATTTCAGCATCTTAAATCCTTCAGAGCTGTTTTTTTTTTTTTTAATTACTTGGTTTCTTTCTTTTTCTTTCTTTCTTTTTTTTTTTTTACAAAATGGATCATTAATACTGTTTCTCACCATTTTTAGAAAAATAAACTCAAATCCTGGCATTGCTTCATCATGTCAGTTTACTGTGTGTTCTCTCCCATTGTAGGTTAGACCGTATTATACTAAGAGACAGGCTTTACAATGCAATTTCCCAGTTTTCTTTCTCCCTTTCTTCTGTTTTTGTTGTGTGTTGGTTTTTGGTTTTAGATGAACAGACTTTAGCTTTCTGCCATTAGTTTACAGTTACTAGTTGTCAGGGCACAGAAGTTCCCACTCGCCCCTTGGAAATGTTTCTACTTGGCATTTTTAAATTCCTGTTGCCTTCGGAGGTGGGAGAGTATCTTCCTTTGTCAAAATGCCAATGGGAGGCACAAGTGACAATCCCTTCTCCTTAAGATTTGGGACTGCACAAAGCTGTCAGTTTTTAAAATGACACCATGGCACAGCCTTTCTTGAAGGTGGTGCCTTTCATTTTTGACTCCTGCTGTTCCTGACAGTTGAAATGGCAGCGGGTGGTAGAATCTAAAGTAAGTTCTCTTGGCATTTGCCCTTAGGTAGAAATTAATAATAGAAGAAGCAGGCCTGTGCTGAAAAACTGTTAGTGTCAGATGTCACGCAGTGGAATGTGACCAATCCCCTAATGAGATGACCCAAACTGTCCATAATTTTCCAGAGATAGGCTTCATTCTCACAGTTGCTTGCAATGTTAATCTCTGTTCTTTTACTTGGAGAGCATTTGATATGTTCTGGGATATTAGGTTCTACGGCAAGAACGATGCCAAAAATTGCAACTGTATTTGTCACTAAGCCCTGAGTTACTCGGCTGCTTTGAATTCAACAAATTGTGCATTTTATTTTTTTTCTGTTTACTGTCACTGTTACTAATTTCTGATGAATTAGCGTTCACATTTTTCATATCCTAGCCTTATGTGATATCAAGGAGCTCTGCTGATTTCAATCTACCCATTAATTCTGTGGCTCTACGGATTTATTGGGACTGTATGGCCTCTTCTGGCTCGGTAATGTCTTTGTGTTGCTGGATTTTATGGGATCTCTTCTTGTCTGATGGCTTCGAGTTCTGCACCATCAGCTGGTTTGTATACAGTATTTGCAATTCTTTCCTTTGTGGATGGTTGCTCTATTCCCAGGGTTTGGGATCTGGACATGTAATAGAATGTAAATGATCTTCTCCCAAACCCCACTTTGCTAGTTGAATTCTCATATTCAGTTCTGGGAATAAGCAAGGGCACTTAGCTGTGTAGTTATGTATGAGATACACATTCTGTCTTTTTTGCTCAATAAACTTTCACATCAGTTCCTTTGGTACCTGAAAAATGCCTTAGCATATACTTGAAAGTCTTCTATAGTCTCTTTTCCTTGCCCAAGCTGATGTATATTGATTGACTTATAACTTCCTTAACTTCATTTTATAATCTTTTGAGTTCTCCCAAATGCTTTTTTCCTCAATGCTTTTGGACCATTTTATTTAGGGTATTTGCCTTACTAGATGAGTTTCCTAACTCTTGGGTAAGATTAATTGTCCTGTACTAATTTCTACTTCCTATGGTTTTGTACAGGTATTGATTACATACATTTAATTTCATCCACTTTGAGTAATCTTCAAAAGCTCTTTAACGTAGGCAGTTTACTCATTACAAGTTGCACTAGTGGTAATTGATTGTAGTCAGAAATTAGCTCTTCTATGGCATATTCCTAATCTTTCCTCCCTATTACTATAAATGAAGTTGAATGTTGCTGCATTTTTAACATTTTACGGTATAAAACAATGTTTGCTCATACCTACAAGTTACTCATAAATTTTTATTTTTAAAGTTAGACCTACATGACTTCTGAAATTTTGATTTATAGGAATACACAAATGTGTTTACTCATTTCATTAATCTATTCTTCCTATCTCTTTTTCCTTTTGTGTATATGTATTTGTTTATGTGTGAGGAGAGGCTATCTCACATGTGGCTCTAATCCAAGAGTTGCAAAACTTTGTTGGATGGTAGACTCACACGGAGACCTTTATTTTTTTTTAATGACACTGTGGGGTTTGAATTAAAAGTTCTGATTTGGATGGTTGTCCTGTGTCTTCCTTTTAGGAAACACATACACACTCATATGTCTGAGGGTCATCATTTCTGCAGCTTAACTACCAACTTGTACAGAAGGAAAACAATGATCCCCACACGGACAGGTATGTTCAGAAAGGATGAGCCAGATGGAGCTACGTGTTCCTCTTTGATGGGCATACAGGTGTGCTTGGATTTCTTGCAACTCTCCTTTAAGTCTGAAATGAATTCAAGAAGTTGTTAACAAAGGAAGGGAAAGACTGTCCAGAGGGCCAGAGCAGCTCAGCAGGGCTCAGCATCATGCTCCACCTGGGACACATGATGGTGCTCCTGGTCCCAGGTGCTGCCATCAGCTTCATCATGACCATGGCCGGGCTCATCAACCATCACTGTCCTCATCACCAGCACTGTCATCATGCTTGCCATCACATGGTCAGCACCACGGCCATGCGCATCCATCATCTTTTCCTCATTACTGTCACTGTCATCATCACCATGGTCATCCTCGCCATCACATGATCATCACCACGGCCATGCTCATCCATCATCATCATCATCACTGTGACTGTCATCATCACCATCGTCATCCTTGCCATCACGTGGTCATTATCATGGCCATGCTCATCGATCATCAATCAAGCTCACCCATTGCGTTTGTCCTCATCACCATCCCTGTCAGCAGCAGCACCACCACCCATCATCATCGTCACCGCCATGACTTCTGTGCCCATCTTTATCAATGTCATCATCAGTGGGTGAGAGTAGCTGGGCCCAGATGACTGCTAGTTTAGGTAGAAATGTTCTCTCTCTTTCACACACTTGCAGGGGTATGAAAAACTTCCTTTCCTTTTTTTTTTTTTTTTATAATCCCAAAGAGCACTCTATATTTGGCTCTTTTTTTATTGTTTGAAATTCATTGAGGGTACAAAGAATTAGGTTACACTGATTGCATTTGTTAGATAACATCCCTCTTACAATTGTGTCCTGCACCCGAGATGTGTGTCACACACCGTGAACCCCCTATTCTGAAAAACTTCCTTTTCATATTGAATTGAACTCTGTTGATGTTCCCACATGCTGGTGACCTGGCTAGGGGGTGGGCAACACAGTGATACGTCTGCAAGCAACAGCAGTGGGGGCCACGACCTGTCCTTGAGGGTGGCTCTGACCCCGTGGAGATGGTTAAAAAATAGATTCCCTGGGACTCACTAGACTTAGCTGAATTTCTTGGTAAAGAACCCAATAACCTGGATTTGAACAACCCCCCACTGAGAATCTTAGGTGGGTTAGTCCTGGGATAGGCATTGAGGAACCAATATTGAATATTTCTCCATTTGGGACTAATTATATTTAAATATTTGAGGGAAATAGTGGGATGGGAAAGCTGTTTAGGTGTATGAGGAAGTCTGTGGCGATCACGTACTTAGTTTTCAATTTGGCCTCTGGAACTGGCCAAATTTTTCTCTCTCTCTCACTCTCTCTTTTTTTTCCATACTTAATCTCACTCTGTCATCCAGGGTAGAGCACTGTGGCATCACAGCTCACAGCAACCTCAAACTCCTGGGTTCATGCAATCCACCTACCTCAGCCTCCCAAGTATGGGCACTACAGGTGCCTGCCACCACGTCCAGCTGATTGTTTTTAATTTTTGTAAAGATAGGCTCTGGCTCAGGCTGGTCTTGAACTCCTGGGCCTCAACTGATCCTCTGGCTTAGACCTCCCAAGTAGCTGGGACTATAGGCACCTGCCTCAATGCTGGGGTAGTTTTTCTATTTTTTTCTCTAAGTAGAAACACGATCTCTCATGCAATCCACCCAACTAGGCCTCCCACTGTGCTGGGATTACAAATGTGAGCTGCCGTTCCCAGCCAGGAACTGCTATTTCTTTGAGGGCAGGACCTGTGGCTTTTTCACCACTAGTTTGTTAGACCTAGATTCCTGGACACATGGACACCGTGCTGTCCATATTTGCTAAATAGAGAGACTGTCTGAACTGCGGCTTATCGATGGGCATGGATTCCTGGGAATCTGTCAGGACATGTTTGAAGACAGTTCTTTAAAAAATGATACATTATTAAAAGAAACAGTTCTCTAGATAAGGAGTGAGTAGAAGAAACACATGAGTGAGGAAATGGGTAGAGAAATAGGCAATTGTTTGAAGTTTGTAGGAGGTGATTTTGAAAGCATCAAAAGTCAACATTTAACTGCCATCTTTCTTTTAAGGTGACTGACGAAAATACTTGTGTGGGTGGAGTCTGTGGCTCAGTGAGTAGGGTGCTGGCCTTATATACTGAGGGTGGCGGGTTCAAACCCGGCCTTGGCCAGACTGCAACAACAAAAATAGCTGGGCGTTGTGGTGAGTGCCTGTAGTCCTAGCTACTCAGGAGGCTGAGGCAAGAGAATCGCCTAAGTCCAGGAGTTGGAGGTTGCTGTGAGCTGTGATGCCATAGCAATCTACCGAGGGATATAAAGTGAGACTCTGTCTCTACAAAAAAAAAAAAAAAAAAAAGAAAGAAAGAAAAGAAAAAAGAAAAATAAAGGAAATACTTGTATATTGGATGTTTCACTGCTGGGACAGTAAATACTATTCAGGAGCCCAATGCCCACAAAATAGAATTTTGTTGAAAAAAGATATCCTTAGTATTTTATTTTATTTATTTATTTATTTATTTATTTATTTTGAGACAGAGCCTCAAGCTGTCACCCTGGATAGAGTGCTGTGGCATCACAGCTCACAGCAACCTCCAATTCCTGAGCTCAGGCAAGTCTCCCGCCTCTGCCTCCCAAGTAGCTGGGACCACAGGTGCCCGCCACAACACCCAGCCATTTTTTGGTTGCAGCCGTCATTGTTTGGCAGGCCTGGGCTGGATTCGAACCCGCCAGCTCAGGTGTACATGGCTGGTGCCTTAGTCCGTTGAGCCACTGGTGCTGAGCCTATCCTTAGTATTTAAAATTTTATTTTTGGTCTCCCGAGGGAAAAACATAGTAATAGAAAGTACACTGTTTAAAAAAGGAAATATTGTATCGAGAAAACAGATTTAATTTTTCTCATTGGTCGATCAATAAATGAAGAAAGCATTTGGAGTACGTGTGTGAAGGTAAGGCTCAAGGCTAAGGCTCAAGCCTAGGCACTCCTGGACCCTCTGTCTCCTGATTCCTGTTACAAGGAGGAAGTAGCCTTTTTTTTTTTTTTTACCCCAAGACACTATGTTGCCCTGGGTAGAGTGCTGTGGCATCACAGCTCACAGCAACATATCAAACTCTTGGGCTTAAGTGATTATTTTGTCTCAGCCTCCTAAGTAGCTGGGACTACAGCACCCACCACAAAGCCCAGCTGTTTTGGGGTTGCACTTGTCATTGTTGTTTAGCAGGCCCAGGCTGGGCTTGAACTTGCCAGCCTCGGTGTATGTGGCCGGTGCCTTACTCACGGAGCTACGGCTGCTGAGCTGAAGATGTAGCCCTTTGATGAAGATACTTTGCAAGGAGTAATTAGTAATTGTGAGGATGTTGAGAGGGTTAATTGAGGAAGGAAGGAGTAATTAATACTTCAGAAAGGGAGTGGTGGAAATTATTAACTGAGTAAGTAACTAACTTGCTTATTACAGGGAGGGGTGTGGCATTATCAGTCAATCATTATCAACCACCATTACCCATTTCTGAAGGAAGGACAATCACAAATTCCCTAGGTAGTAACACAAGGTCTTAACCAATTTACTGGAGGGCTGTTTCACCAATTAACTTGGTAATTGCTGGGAGGGAGGGATAATTAAGCATTTAATTGTAAGGGTAAGTTAACTAAATGGGAAGGAGGGAGGGTAATAAATATGTGATAATTCTATAAAGCTGCTATACTTGGGGACTGTTGGCCGCTGGCTCACAACTTAGCTTGCCAAGTAACACAGGGGTACATGACAGTTTGCTAATCCACCAGTTGATAACACAGCATGTTTTGACATGGTTAGCAACTTATGAACGTCTACTTTGCCCAAGGTTTAAAACTCATTGCTCATTGCACAATTTGACCACTTCTATATTTTAATAGAAAATATAGGTAATATGATAATTTCTTTAATAACTACAAAACATAGAATCACTTTATATAATTATAACTCATAATCTGTTATCCAACTAAGTTTCCTCTATCCTTTTCTTCTACAATAGGTTTCTAGAAACCACAGTGAACATTTCTTTGACTCTATAAAATTACAACTTAAACATTTATGTTTGTGTGCATATGTTCATAAATTAAATGAAATACTCTTCCCACAATTTATTAGATTCTTTTGCTATTACTTATTTCTATAATTTTCTACCTATGTAACATAATGCCTGACACAATTCCAAATATATCAAAGTTAAATACATCACTTGCAAAGCTTTATTCGTTCATAGAGGTTTTCTATTCCATTCGTTTCGCTTTCAGGAAGGATAATCTACCCACATGCAAATTATTTGAAAATATTAAACATCTATAGTAAAGTGAGTAATACACAGAAAAATTTTCTTACTGTAGGAAGTACAAAACCAAGCAACAATCAGGTACCATGTTTGCAGTTAGGGTAGTGATTACCCTTGGACTTGGTAGATTGTGACTAGATGGGAGGGAGGGCTGCCTTTGTAGAAGGATGCTGATGGTGCCTGGCTCTTTATCTAGGAACCAGGGACATGATTGAGGAAATGCCATCCTCTGTATATTCATGATGGGTCCACACTTCTGTATGTGTCTTATGTATTAATGGAAAGTTGTGAAACATGATTCATGTTTTTTTACTGAGAATTATAATCATCTTTCTCTAAACTTATGAATGAATGTTTTATGAATGTGTACTTTGCCCAAGGTTTAAAACTCATTGCTCATTGCACAATTTAACCACTTCTATATTTTAATAGAAAATATAGGTGATATGATAATTTCTTTAATAACTACAAAACATAGAATCACTTTATATAATTATAACTCATAATCTATTATCCAACTAAGTTTCCTCTATCCAATCCCTTCGGTAAACTGTTAGAAAGATAATCTCCGCAGTCAGACCCTTGCCTGGGATCATTGTTGTCTCACCTGCAGTGCTGTCTTTGTTTTGGTGACATTTCCCAGAGCATTGTGGAATTACTGCGGTTTTGCCATTGCTAAAGTATTGCACTAAGGAACCTCTGCTCCTTCCACAGGGATCTCAAGTGTGATGGTGCCAAGTGGAATCTGGTTCTCTCTGGAAGACGGTTATGAGGGGTAGTGAGACTACACCCCACTACCCCCTCTTCCCCTTGAGGCAGGAAGAGTAATGCTTCTTTATGTAACTGACTGAACATTCTTTTGTTTCTTTATTGGCTGCAGGCTTTTCCTCATACTTTTGTGCATCTCTGTCAAAATTTTCTAAAAGTGACAGGATGTGCCCATTAAAAACAACGTGTTGTCACTGTGCTTCAAGGCATTGGGGCCAAGCAATAATTAATAGCTCATTGAAGAGCATGGTATTGGTAGGTACTGGTGAGTAGAAGAGGAAAAGATCGATAAAGAGGCCAATTCAGATAGAATGGAAGAGACAGAGGAAACTGAAATAGAGAAGACAGTGGAGAAGAACTCGGGGGGAAATGACAGAGGGCCACAGGGAAAGGCATTGGCGTGGTCACCCTTCCCCGGCACCCCTTCTGCATCCTGCCTTCTTAGTCCGAAGCTCGTCAGCTTGTCCTCACAGACAACTTCCCCGCTCCCCAACTTAGGAAATTCTCCATTTTCATTTTCCTTTGACTTTAATCCTTGTAATAAACATTTATTAAGGGCCGAGGCTCGGAGGCTCGGAGGCTCAGTGGCTGGCTGTGGTGTCATGTCTTCCTGTGGCTACAGTGACCCTCACCCAAGGCTGCCTTCGGGACCTCGTCCCTTGAGGCATTACTCTCAGGATGATGCAATTGTATCAGGCAGAATTACTTGTTTAAATTCATAGGTGTTTAAAATTAAACCCACTCTTTTAAAATTCTGTATGCTTTTGGGTGTTTTGTGCAGTGACTGTAAATAGTGTGTGTTTGTGTCCCAAAGTATTCCCCTGGGCCATCTGGTAACCCTCGTGATATTCAGGTAGGGAGAATAAGGGTGTGGTAGGCACTGCTTCACATTCAGAAGCATTTAAAGCAGTGGTTCTCAACTTTCCTAATGCAACATATTTTCGTTGTTAAAAGGCGGTCGTTACCCACAGGTTGAGAACCGCTGATTTAAAGGATGCTTTTGGGGCAAGGAAACAAAGCCTTTTTCTAGACACCTAAGACATCCCACCACATTGCTTTTCCAGTTGAAATGGAGCCTAGGAAGAGTTTAGCACCTGTGCTCATAGATACCCTTTCTTACCATTTGATATGAACTTAATAATGAAGGCTCTGTATAAGACTTCCCCATACAGACATCTTTTTAGTAAGAAATTTGCTCTGTGGTTAGGGAGGAAATAAATGTGACAATATAGAAAGGTTATATTTTTTGTAATAATCAAATTTTCTTTTAGATTTGTTGCTGCTATTACCTACTCATTATACTGCAGTTCCAGATAATTCACTAAACTTTTTGACTCCACTTTTGTAATCTATCATTTAATAACTGTATTAATACTCACAAAGCTAGGTGCCTATCCATAATGTCTGTAATCTTAACAACTTGCCTTTCTAACCAACTTTGATCATCTTTCCATAGAATCTTTCATTTTAGAAAAACTTTTCTTCTTATCACACTCTGGTCCTTGGAGATTTACTTCTATGCAATGCTTCCTTTTCTTTTTGCCCTTTCAATCTTGCCCACCTTGAAGCCCTGTCAATTTTAATCCCTTCCCAGTCCCTGGCATCTGCTTTACACTTCCCGTTCTCTTCTGAGTTTAAATCTTCCTCTTTGTCACCTGTTTGTAATTACAAACCCTTCTTGGCATCTATGGTAACATTGCTTTGTGATTTTACACATACCTTTTCCTTTTATTTCCAATAAGATTTGAAATACCTAAAGGTTGGGGATGGGGCATTTTGTCACATTTCTCATGGCACCAAGCAGAGTGCTAGGTGGGCCCCGGAGCATTTCCAAAGGGCAATTGCATTAATGTGTGCTAAAATTTATAATCCCTTCATGTTTAGTGTACACCTGTGCACAGTGTGTGTGTTTAATAGTTATACTAATTATTTATTTCTTCCCCTTTAATTGTATCGGCAACTTTGCTCTGTTTCTTGACACAAATAAATTCCTATGAAAATGAATACTTTGTTATGGTGTGAATTCTTGCCTGGACAGAATTAAACTAATTTAAACAACTAGTACTTAGAATAGTTCTTAGTATGCAGTAACTAGAAAATTGTAGCTGCTATTAAAAAATTCTTTTCTTTAACACACATGTTATTTTAAGATGCTTATGTTTAATAAATGGAATATGAAAACTTAAACAATTTGTAGCCCTGGAATTTAGAGTCCCATCAGTTTTAAAATACATTCTTGTAGTCTGGAGCTGATGGTTTACTCCTGTAATCCCAGCACTGTAGGAGGCTGAGGCAGGTGGAACACATGAGCTCAAAAGTTGGAGACCAGCATGACAAAGAATGAGACCTCATCTCTACTAAAAATAGAAAAACTAGCCAGCTGTGGTGATGGGCACTTGTAGTCCCAGCTACTCAGGAGGCTGAGGCAGGAGGATTACTTGAGCCCAGGAATTTGAGGTTGCTGTGAGCTATGATGATGCCACAGCACTCTAGACAGAGTGAGACTGTCTCAATTCAATAAATAAATTAATTAATACAAAAACAAGTAGTACTTAGAACAGCTCTTAGTACACAGTGACTAGGAAATTCTATTAAAAAAATCTTACCTTTAACACATGTTATTTGAACATGCTTATGTTTAATATATGGACTACTAGCAGCCTAATTAAACAATTTTTAGCCCTGGAATTTAGTGTACCATTGCTTTTACAATATACTCCTGTAGTCCAGGCGCAGTGGCTTGTGCCTGTAATCCCAGGACTCTGGGAGGCCGGGGCAAGTAGATCACTTGAGCCCAGGAGCTCAAGACCAGCCTGAGCACGAATTGTCTCAAAAATAAATAAATAAAACATATCCCTGTAGACACTTGTATTCTGACACATCTTTGTAACAAAGAGCTACATTATTTCCCTCTGGTGTGTGTATGCATACACACACATCTTTATCGACACAGTATGTGATATATTAGCACATTCAGTCTCACGCATTGGGAAACCTCCCCAGGCCTCTGGGGGAGGGGGCACCTTAGTCACTGTGTCACCTAATGAGGCAGATTGACTGTGTAGCCCAGTGCTGGTGAATGGTCTGAAAGTGACTTCAATCGAGTATTTTCCTCTTTATTATGGTGTTTCTTTTCTAAATTACTGCTGTAAAACCAAAGACACCCTTTGACCGCTCTTCCTGTAATTTGAGATTATTGCTGTTCCTGCCTTCAGCTTTAGTTTCCCTCAGGGATTGTGGAAGCGCCTGCCTCTGTATGTTGTGAGCGCGTCATCAGTTACAATATGCTAATGGTGTGGTGTGGTGTGGTCCTGTGTTCAAAGCACAAACCTTATGGTAAATGTCAAAGTAATTCAGAACTTACTCTATCCACTGTAGTGATACATTAATAAGGGCCATAGGAGCAAGTACTGGAGGTAGTTAATTCTCAGTGGATGGGATCTTTTCTGCTATTTGATTTGGAGGATCAAAACCCAGAGAGACAATACACAGCCAGCATTTTAATTTCAGACTGTGGTATTTGCTTTCCCCACAGCAAGGGAGAATTTCCCTTGAAAAGTATCATTCAGTGATTTACTATGACAGTACCAAGGACATAAGTTGGGTTTTTTTTTGATTGTCAAATAAATAGATATATTTAATTAATCATGTTAAATTTGTATGATCACTTGTAAAAGTGATCTTTGAGCTCAGTCTAGCACGGCTGCTTTGCAAATCAAAAAACTGAGGTCATACGGGTTGAGTGATTTTGGGTGATGTCCAGATCAGATGCATTTCATTTAATTCCAAGTCTTATTTTGGAAGGTATTAAACTATATCATTCATGCCAATTATTTGAGAAAAGGAATATAATTGTTAGATGTGACTGCATTTTACACTGAAAATATTTTTTTTCTGAGAAACATAGAGAAAATACATAATGGGACTAGTTACTTTTGATATTTATGCAACAAGAAGACCTGTATCATTGGTACCATATTTTTTTGGTTACCATTTCATTTGATTACACACACTCCTGTTTTTGTGCTTTTACAACATAGTTGATCAGTAATCAAGATGGAGTTTAAAACAAAATACACCTTAGAATAAGGTTCTCCAGGATCACCCATGTTATTCCAAATGACAATTTTTTTTCCTTTTGAAGGCCAACTAGTATGCAGTTGTGTATACACATGACATCATCTTTATCCATTCCCACTGAGGGACACATACACAGGTTACTTTTCTTGGCTACTGTGTTCAGTGATACAATAACTACTTGAGGGTCGGTATCCCTTGGATATGATGAGGTTCAGTTTCTTTACATATACATCCAGAAATAGGACTGCTGGATTATATGATAATTCTATTTTTTAGTTTTTGAGGAACTTCCATATTGTTTTCCATATAGCTGGACTAATTTGTATTCTTTTTTTTCTTTTGAGACAAAGTCCCCCTCTGTCACCCTGGGTAGAGCACCATAGAGTCATAACTCATAGTAACCTCAAACTCCTGGTCTCAAACAATCTCTTGCCTCTGCCTCCTGAGTATTTAGGAATCATGCCTGCCTAGCTTTTCTGTTTTTGGTAGAGATGGGATTGCGCTCAAGCTTGAACTCTTGAGCTCAAGGGATCCTCCTGCCTTGGCCTCCCAGAGTGCTGAGATTACAGACAAGAGCTACTACACCGGGTCCTAATTTATATTCTCATCAACAATGCCCAAGAGTGTGTGTGTGAGACAGACAAGTTAATTAGCTTGATTTAATCACTCTGCATTGTATACATATATGACAATATCACATCGTATCCTGTAAATGCTTTACATCTTTTGAATTAACCTGTATGGAGGTGGAACACATTCTTCTTACCAAGCATCACAAGAACGGAGAAGCAAGAATCCAATGTACTCAATTCTGATACGAAGGCAATAGATAAGCTAATTAATATGAGGGGTGGGTAGAGGAATGGTGTAGCAGGGAGGGGAGGGAGGGAGAGCAATGGGGGTCACGGCGTGCGGCACTCCTCTAGGGGGTGGCACACAAGTATAAGAGGGACTTTATCTAACAAAAGCAATCAGTGTAACCTAATTCTTTGTACCCTCATTGAATCCCAAACAATGAAAAAAAATTAAATTGGAAAACAAAACCCAAACCCCAAATGCAACTTAACTGACAAACACTCCAGATGTGACAAAATTCAACAAATCTCTATTTTATGCTGCTCAGCCAGACCATTTGATCAGTTTTTATTTTTGTCTTTTCATTTTGAATCAACCTGATAAATTCAAACGTCTAGAGGAAAAGTATAGTATTGAATAGGTTGATATAACCTCCAATTATATCACTTACTAGTCTTTTGCAATATGGGTTTGAAGGAGTGGGGAGCTTGTGGCCTTTTGACTAAATCCAAATTTTACAGAACAAATCCTTTCAATGAAAGCTGGATTCTGGAATCTGTCGAGGGGTGTCCCTTTGGGGATTTGGAAGACTGCGGATTCCCCTCTGTCTCTGTGACCATACCTGGGACATCCAAAGGACCTGTGTCCTGTTTCTACACATCTCTAGGTTGTGCAGCTAATTCCTGGGGGGAAATTAAGTGAATTTAATTTTAAATTAAATACTGGATTCATTTATTTTCGTTCTCCTAAAACTGTGAGTGTTCAAGGAGTGTTTCTTCTTTTTTACATTATTTTAGCTGAATTGTGTGTTTCAATACACAGCATTCTATTAATTATCTACTTACCTTCTATATATTGTAAATGTTTAATGTTACTGATCTTTTCATTATGACTCAGAGGAAGCACTACACATTGGGCACAAGACATCCTGGCTTGACCGTGAACTGTGAGCTGACCTTGGTCTCAATCTAACCCTCAGCATTCTAACATGTAAATGGATTTCTCCCCGTGCACATCTTTATTGAGGTCATGTACCATGCTTCTCAAAGAGATTTGACAAGAAAAACAATGTGAGATTTCCTTGAGCTGCGAGACTGTACAGGAAATCTCCATGTCTATCGTCTCCAGTCTCCAACACGACATGAGAAATGGGGAGTGAAAATACATCAGTTTGAAAATGCGGTGTAGAGTTTCTTAAACCTGGAATGCTCCATCCAGAAGACAAGCTTAGTCTTTGCACCTACAGTGGGTTTTAACATCTCTAGAATGGACTTCACAGCTGTAGACGCTGAGGCCCTTTGATGGGAGATGATTTCTGAAAATTTAGAAAACCAGCTGGCTTCTCCTTGGAGGTTTGTAGCAGCTGTGACTGACGCCTGATTTCAGGTGTACAATTATTTTCATGTATTTGGTTAGGCGTGAGTATATATCAAAATGAATTGCTGAGTGCTAAGAAATAAAAGGAAAGTGGGGCTTTTCTACTCATGTGATCTCTAAAGATCTTAACGCAATCATTTATAAAGCAAATGGACTCGGTTTCTTTTTCATACACAAAAGCAACTTGGGAATTAAACCAGAAGTCTTTTAAGCCAAATGTATTTTGCTACCTTTTTAGGGGCAAGGAACCTGGTATTGTATCTTTTCTTTATGGTCAGTGTTTTAAGACCAATTTATTCAAGCCAGCAGATGGCTCATTCATGAACAGCACTCACATGAAATGAAGCCATGTGTGTTTCAGTCTTCTATTTATTATTTATTTGCCTGGAGCTTTATTTACACCATTAAGTGTAAATAAGATTACTTATTAATTTTAAGGAAAATTGAGGTGCAGGAATTATTAACTATTTAGGAAAAAAAAAGAGACGATAGCTGCTGAGTTTAGTCTGTCCATGTACTCTTTTTCCAGCTTAGCTCACAGTTTTGAACATGTTATGATATTATATTTTTGACAGAGAGCTTCACTTTTTCATGCTGGGTAGACTGCCATGGCATCCTGGCTCCAACTCCTGTACTCAAGTTTTCCTCCTGCCTCAGCTTCCTGAGTAGCTGGGACGTCAGGCACCTACCACAATAGTGAGTATTTCTAGTTTTAGTAGAGACGGGGTCTCTCTCTTGCTCAGGCTGGACTCAAAGTCCTGAACTCAAGGAATCCTCCTGCCTTGGCCTCCCAGAGTGCTTCAAATAAAGCTTCAAATATCAATCAGGGATTGCAGATGTGAGTCACTGAGCCTGGCCACATTTTTCAACATTTTAAGGCTTATTTTCAAGGTAAAGAGTATATGAAAGTTTGGAAGAGCAAGAAGCAAAACCTTTCTCTTTCCCCTTAGGGAACACTTGGATTACATTGAGATTTTTTTTTTTTCCCTGTTGAAGTAAAGCAGTAGATAAAACTAACAGGGTTAAAGGCAAAAACCACCATTTCTCTTTTTGTTACGGATCTTGGAACCCTCCAACATTTGCAATCTAATCCTTAACTGTTTCATATCAATTTTACAATGTGCAAAAATGGAGGTGATTATATAGCGAAGACCTTAAAAACATTATTTTCTCACCTGGCAGTGAGAAGTACAGGGCATCAGGTGATGTGATTTCTTTAGTTTGACTACCAGCAGAGAGAGTCTTGTAGTGGTTCTGTGGCAGCACAAAACAACTCTTTGGGGGAATTGCTAATGTGAAAAAGATAAGAGATGGGAAAAATTTCAAAGTATCATGGTAATCAAATACAGAGTACAAACGGCAGTAGATTGATATTTGAAGCTTTATTGGATTTGCATTTGCGAGACCATTGGAGCCAGAGAGAACACATTTCTCCTTTTTCATCATTATGACACTGCAAACAGATACTATTTTTAGTCCTTTTAAAATCATTTTGAGACTTAGTCCATGAAGATTCACTGGAGAAGCATTGTTTCTTCATGGCTAAACTGCAAAATATGTTGTTGGTGGGCAGTGATGCCCTGCAGTGCATTCTGGGTGAGTGTGGAGCCTGTCGAAGAATCTGTCTTCGCTCTTCATCCTGAGGAGCACGGCTGTGTGAGCACAGATATGCGGGGTCCAGAGAACGCCTCACCCCATCCTTCTTTTAGTGGCAAGAAATTTGAGACTGAATTTAGATTTCAGCCTTGGAACCTGTGACAGGTATATATCACTGAGAAATAAACATCCTTTGTTCGTGTGACTCTGCACGTGCTGGTTCGTTTTCTCACTGCAAAGCTCCCTCTGCCATCCCAGTGAGTTTTGATGAGCATAGCTTGAAATCCTCCGTCGTAATTAAAGAACTCACAAAAAATTCCCCCCCTCCCCTAGTGAACAAAAGCAAACGAAACCTTGCAACTCTCTCACTGGTCTGCCCCTCTGCTGGGCTCCTGCTGCTCTGTTCCCAAGCAGACTGCAGGCAGGCTGGCCATCTGCTGCTGGTCACAGCTGCCTCTTGCGAGTTAGGCTTTTGTTCTGCCTCATTTTTAAATGCCTGAATATTGCTATCTGTTGCTTCTACCACCTGCTGAAAACCTGCCAAAACAGGCCTCTATTTGGAATCCTTGTGTTTGAGTGTTCTTTTGAGACATACACATCTCATCTCTTGTTTTCTAGACATGTATCATGCCTGCAGAGTGCTCTCCCCAATTACTGGCCTTTTCAGTGCTATAATGCAAGCCCTCAAAGAAGGTTTTAACATCCACTACCATGTACCACATTAACTCCCACCTCATAAATACTATTTTTTCTGCTAATGAATGTGGATGTTCTTATTGGATTTTGTAAAATTATATGTTTTCAGTTATCAATAGGAGACTTAGACTCAGTGTTTCTGTGTTAGAATTAACACCGCTGGGTGTGGTGGTTCATTCCTGTAATCCCAGCACTCTGAGAGGCTGAGGCGGGTGGATCCCTTGAGTTCAGGAGTTGGAGACCAGCCTGAGCAAGAGTGAGACCCAATTTCTACGAAAAATAGAAAAACTAGCTGAGTGTGGTGGTGGGTGCTTGGGAGGCTGAAGCAGGAGGATCACTTGAGCCCAGGAGTTTGAGGTTGCTGTGAGCTATGATGCCATGTCACTCTACCCAGGGTGACACAGTGAGACTGTCTCAAAACAAAGTCACAAAGGCAGCTAGAGAAATGCAACAAAGAGTGGGAAAACTTTGTAAGTATTTAAAGAACATAGTCTTGTGGATCTCCTGAGAGATCCAATCCTTGAACTACTTTGTGG
>CAUYON010164809.1:0-41523 GCA_963573935.1 Arctocebus calabarensis | reverse complement strand
AAGGGTGAGATCACACTTGTGGTGCATATTTGAAAGGTCAGGAGAAAACTTCTAAATACGGACCAAAAATGTTTTCACATAGTAAGTGCTCATTTGGTTTCAACATGTTTTGTGTTTTGCTAAATCCTCAGATTGGCTACTTTCCCTAACTCCAATTTTCACATTCAACAAGAACTAGTAGGAATGGGGGATGATGGCTGACTGGAGCCAGAAGCTCCAGTCCAGAGGGAGAGATAATGGCCAGAAAGAACCCAATAAAGATGAAGGAGGGGAGCTGAGCTGAGAGAAGAGATAGATAATTGCATGTCTTCCCTGCCAAGGCAAGCTACGATACCAAGGAAACAAATTTCAGGTACAGATCTCATCCCAAAGAGGACATGTGTCCATCCCTTCTTCTAAGATTGTTGCTTTCTTGCTGTGGGATCTCTACTAGTGAGCAATGAACTGAGGTTCTCCTTTCTCATCCCACTGCTGGAAGCTGGGACTCCTACTCCAGAGAGCCCCTACTGTGAGCCCAGGAATTCCCTTGTCTGGCAGGAAGTTTGAATAAATCTTTTCCTTGCCACCTTGAACTTCCAGTCTATCCTTCCTCCCTGGCCTGGCAATCTAGAAGTCCAACCCCTGCAGAGACCAGAATGTCTGCACTTCTTGGCTAGGACTAGGCATTGCATAGATGGAGGCAGTGCAGCTGTGCTATATCTGTCAATCCAGTAACAGTAAAGAAAGACATAGAGGTAAAGGTGACTGACCTGGTCTTGAGAAAGTGTATCTCAGCAGTGGGTGAAGGTTTGGGTCCCTGTGCTATTGATGGAGACTTGGGAACTGCTGAGGTGCATGAACCCAAGTAGAGGCACCTCTCACCCAACATCAGCATTAATACATTGATACATCTGGGGTCTAATTTTGGAGAGTCACCTCCCCAACTCTGTGGTCTGCCAGAGGGAACCAGACCTCACACTATAGGGATACCAGAGCCACATAACAGTGGCAACAAAGGTGCAGTGGCTGAGGGAAAAATTCTTTTGCTGTCTGGATATCCTCAGGCTTAGATTGAACTCAGGAGGAGAGGGTTGTAACTGCAAGGAAGAGGCATTCAATTTACTTTGACTCTGGCAGACAGATAGCCCTGGCACATTTGCTAATTAGAAAGAACAGGGCCACAGAGACTGCCGGTTGGGTCATCAGAGACTGGAGTTACCAGAGTCTAGTGGTGAAGGGTGAGCAAGAGGGGGAAAGAGTCATCAACCCCCTTGCTCCAAACCTCTACTGGATGGGCCTTTCTGACTCCTCGGAGCACCAGAGGTGCTCAAACCACACTTGAGCTACCAGTTTACTCCTAATATCTGGTAGCTGGAGACCTTTTGAACACTCCAGCTAGAGAGTGGGTGCTGTTCAGGACAATTGTTTTGGAACTCTTGGCTGGACAAATCACCCGAGGACCCACCAACATGGTACCCTGGTTTTGTTGTAGTGGGAAGGTTTGATAATCTTCTTCCAGGTATTACCTATAGGGAATGGGATGTCCTAGTTGCTTGTATTTCTCCAAAGCTGAGACTGCAACCCACAGTAACTGATTCACTAGGATTGGACAGAGATCAGCTGAATGTAAGACAGGGCCAACTACCCCCACTACACCAAGAAGGCCTCTAGAGTCACAGACTGTAGTGCTATAAAAGTCCTTTGCAAAATTGTAGAGGAAAAGCTGCAGTCACCAGTCCCACTTCTTTTGTGACGTGATCATCAACCACAACCCCAAAAGTCTCTAATCCAATTTCACCTTACCTGCCTATCTAGCTAAACAGTGAAAAAAAAAAAATGGGATGGAATCAGTGGAAAAACTCTGGCAACATGAATAATCAGAACAGTTCAGCTCCACAAAGGAATGACAAATAAGCCAAACCAGAGAATCCCATTCACAAACAGATGGCAGAGATGTCAGAAATCAAATTTAGAATTTGGATGGCAAATAAGATCAACAGAATGCAAGTAAAGTTAGACTTAGAAATTCTAGGAATAACTCAAAAGATGTCTCAAGAATTCAATGAATTCAAAGGCAAAATAACCAAAGATTTAGACACAATGAGAAAAGAAGTTGCAGCCTTCCAAGATATGAGAAATACAGTAGAATCCCTTAGTAACAGAATGGAGCAGGCAGATGAAAGGATTTCTGACATCAAAGACAAAGCTTTTGAACTCTGCCAAATGCTCAAAGAGGAAGAGAAATGGGTAGCAAAAACAGATCATTCTGTCAGAGAGCTCTGGGATAATTAGAGGAAAACCAATGTTCGCCTTATAGGGATCCCTGAATGCGACAAGTAGCTTTGCAAGGCACAGAGGCTCTTCTTCACGAGATGATGAAAGAGAACTTTCAGAACATGCCAAGAGATTCAGAAATTCAGATAGCAGACAGTTTCAGAACCCCAGCATGACTCAACCTGAATAAGACATCCCCCAGGCATATCATAATTAACTTCACTAAAGTTAATATGAAGGAGAAAATTCTAAAACCAGCCAGATGTAAGAAAACCATAACCTACGAGGGAAATAATATTAGAATGATGACAGATCTCTCTGCTGAAAACTTTCAAGCTAAAAGAGGGTGAACATGGAATTTTAATCTCCTAAAACACAATAACTTTCAACCCAGGATCATGTATCCAGCTAAACTGAGTTTCATTTATGATGGAAAAATTAAAAGCTTTAATGAGATTCACATGTTGAAGAAATTTGCCATAACTAAACCAGCTCTCCAGGATAATCTCTGATGTATCCTCCATAATGACCAGCACAAGCTGATGGCTCTCACCCAACATCAGCATTAAAAGTAAACTCCACCATAAAAGTAAACTCCACCATAAAAGTAAACTCACTCAGAAACTTTTGATCAAATTCCAACTACCACAGTGGTGAAAGGATTAAAAATGTCCACTTGTCTTTCAGAAAACTTGATACCCAAAATTCTATCAGGCCTAGCAGTATTTTTAATTAATGTGAAGTGCTTAAATTGCCCCTTAAAGAGGCACAGGCTGGCTGAATGGATACAAAAACTCAGGCCAGATGTCTGCTGCATACAAGAATCTCATCTTACTTTAAAATATAAATATAGACTCAGGTTGAAGGGAAGGTCATTTATATTCCAGGGAAATGGAAAGCAGAAAAAAGCAGGTGTTGCAATTTTATTTGCAGATACAGTAGGCTTTAAGCCAACAAAAGTGAGGAAGGATAAGGGTGGTCACTTCATATTTGTGAAGGGAAAAACTCAATATTATGAGATTTCAATTATTAATATTTATGCACACAACTAAAATGCACCTCAATTTTTAAGAGAAATTCTAACAGACATGAGCGAATTGATTTCCTCCAGCTCCACAATAGTCAGAGATTTTAATATTCCTTTGGCAATGTTGGATAGATCTTCCAATAAGAAGATAAGCAAAGAAATTTTAGATTTAAACTTAATAATTCAACATTTGGATTTGACAGACATCTACAGAACACTTCATTCTTACAAAACTGAATACACATTCTTCATCAGCCCATAGAGCATACTCCAAGATGATCACCTCTTAGATAACAATTCTAACCCCTGCAAATTTAAAAGAATAGAAATTATTCCTTGAATCTTCTCAGACCATCATAGAATAAAAGTAGAACTCAGCAAAAGGAATCTGCATATTCAAACAAAAACATGGAAGCTAAATAACCTTATGCTGAAAGACAGATGGGTCATAGACGAGATTAACAAGGAAATTACCAAATTTTTGGAATAAAACAATAATGAAGACATGAATTATCAGAACCTCTGGAATACTGCAAAGGCAGTCCTAAGAAGGAAATTTATAGCACTGCAAGCCTTCCTCAAGAGAATGGAAAGAGAGGAAGCTAACAACTTAATGGGACAACTCAAGCAATTGGAAAAGGAAGAACATTCCAATCCCAAACCCAGCAGAGGAAAAGAAATAACCAAAATTAGAGCAGAATTAAATGAAATTGAAAACGAAGGAATTACACAACAGATCAATAAATCAAAAAGTTGGTTTTTTTAAAGGTTAATAAAATAGATAAACCTTTGGTTAACCTAACCAGGAAAAAAAGAGTAAAATCTCTAATTTCATCAATCAGAAATGGTAAAGACAAAATAACAGAATCCTCAGAAATTCAAAAAATCCTTAATGAATATTATAAGAAACTTTATTCTCAGAAATATGAAAATCTAAAGGAAATCGACCAATACTTGGAAGCATGCCACCTACCAAGACTTAACCAGAAGGAAATGGAAATGTTGAACAGGCCTATATCAAGTTCTGAAATAGCATCAACTATAAAAAATCTCCCTAAAATGAAAAGCCTGGGACCAGATGGCTTCACATCAGAATTCTACCAAACTTTTAAAGAAGAACTAGTACCTATATTACTAAACCTCTTCCAAAACATAGAAAAAGAAGGAATACTACCCAACACATTCTATGAAGTAAACATCACCTTGATCCCTAAACCAAGGAAAGACCCAACAAGAAAAGAAAATTATGGACCAATATCACTAATGAATATTGATGCAAAAATATTCAACAAGAACCTAACAAACAGTATCCAGTAACACATCAAACAAATTTTACACCATGACCGAGTGGGTTTTATCCCAGTGTCTCCAGGTTGGTTCAGTATACCTAAATCTATATATAATTCAGCACATAAACAAATTAATAAGCAAAGACCATTTGATTCTCTCAATTGATGCAGAAAAAATTTTGATAATATCCAACATCCCTTCATGATCAGAAAACTTACATAAAGTAGTATAGAAGAGACATTTCTTCAACTGATAGAGGCCATCTACAGGAAACCCACAGCCAATATCGTATTGAATGGAGTTAAATTGAAATCATTTCCACTCAGATCAGGAACCAGGCAAAGTTGCCCATTCTCTTCCCTGCTCTGTAACATTGTAATGGAAGTTTTAGCCATTGCAATTAGGGAAGAAAAGGTGATCAAGGGAATCCATATAGGGTCAGAAGAGAACAAACTTTCACTCTTCACAGATGATATGATTGTATATCTGGAAAATACCAGGGATTTTACTACAAAACTCTTAGAAATGATCAAAGAACACAGCAGTGTCTCAAAATCCACACTCATAAATCTGTAGCCTTTATATATACCAACAATACCTACCCTGAGAAAATAGTCAAGGATGCTATTCCATTCACAGTAGTGCCAAAGAAGATGAAATATTTGGGAGTTTACCTGATAATAAACATGAAAGATCTATATAAAGAGAACTATGAAAGTCTAAGCAAAGAAATAGCTTTGATGCACGCAGAAAAAGCGTTTGACAATAACCAGCATCCCTTCATGATCACAACACTAAAGAAAATTGGTATTGAAGGGACATTTCTTAAATTGATAGAGGCCATCTACAACAAACCCACAGCCAATATTATATTGAATGGAGTTAAACTGAAACCATTCCCACTTAGATCAGGAACCAGACAAGGTTGCCCATTGTCTCCATTGCTCTTTAATATTGTAATGGAAATTTTAGCCATTGCAATTAGTGAATAAAAGGCAATCGAGGATATCCACATAGGGTCAGAAGAGATAAAATTTTCAGTCCTCCCAGATGATATGATTGTATATCTGGAAAACACCAGGGATTCGACTATAAAACTTTCAAAAATGATCAAGGAATACAGCAGTGTATCTGGCTACAAAATCAACAGTCATAAATCGGTAGCCTTTATATACACCAACAAAAGCCAAGCCAAAAAAACAGTCAAAGACTCTATTCCTTTCACAGTAGTGCCAAAGAAGATGAAATATTTGGGAATCTACCTAACAAAGGACGTGAAAGATCTCTGTAAAGAGAGCTATGAAACTCTAAGAAAGGAAATCGCTGAATATGTCAACAAATGGAAAAACATACCATGCTCATGGTTGGGAAGAATCAACATTCTTAAAATGTCCATACTACCCAAAGCAAAATACAATTTTAATGCAATTCCTATTAAAGCTCCATTGTCATATTTTAAAGATCTCGAAAAAATAATACTTAGTTTTTTATGGAATCAGAAAAAACCTCAAGTAGTCAAAACATTACTTAGAAATAAAAACAAAGCAGGAGGAATCACGCTTTCAGGCCTGAGATTGTACTATAAATTGATAGTGATCAAAACAGCATGGTACTGGCACAAGAACAGAGAGGTAATGTCTGAAACAGAATAAAGAACCAAGAGATGAACCCAAATACCTACCGCTATTTGATCTTCAAAAAGCCAATTAAAACCACATACAGTGGGGAAAAGACTCCCTTTTTAACAAATGGTGCTGGGAGACTTGGCTGGTGACCTGTAGAAGACTGAAATTGAACCCACACCTTTCACCACTAATGAAGATAGACTCACACTGCAGTAAAGAGCTAAACTTAAGACATCAAACTAAAAATACTAGAAGAAAGTGCAGGGAAAACTCTTGAAAGAATTGGCCTGGGCGAATACCTTATGAGGAGGACCCCCCAGGCAATGGAAGCAGTATCAAAAATTCACTACTGGGACTTGATGAAACTAAAAAGCTTTTGCACGGCCAAAAACATAGTAAGTATAGCAAGCACACAGCCCTCAGAATGGGAGAAAATATTTGCAGGTTATGCCTCCGACAAAGAGGTGTGGAGGCTTGGTTTTTGTTGGTGTATATAAAGGCTACCGATTTATGACTATTGATTTTGTAGCCAGATACACTGCTGTATTCCTTGATCACTTCTAAAAGTTTTATAGTCGAATCCCTGGTGTTTTCCAGGTATACAATCATATCATCTGTGAAGAGTGAAAGTTTGATCTCTTCTGACCCTACGTGGATACGTTTGATCGCCTTTTCTTCCATAATTGCAATGGCTAAAACTTCCATTACAATATTAAACAAAGGTTTAATAACCAGAATCCACACAGAACTCAAACGTATTAGCAACCAAAGAACAAGTGATCCTATCTCAGGATGGGCTAAGGTTCTGAAGAGAAACTTCTCTAAAGAAGACAGGTGCACAGCCTTCAAAAACATGAAAAAATGCTCACTATCCTTAATCATCAAAGAAATTCAAATCAAAACTACCTTGAAATATCATCTAACTCCAGTAAGATTAGCCCACATAACAAAATCCCAAAACCAGAGATGTTGGCGTGGATGTGGAGAAAAGGGAACACTTCTACTTTGTTGGTGGGAGTGCAAACTAATACATTCCTTTTGGAAAGACGTTTGGAGACTACTCAGAGATCTAAAAATAGACTTTCCATTTGATCCTATAATTCCTTTACTTGGTATATACGCAGAAGACCAAAAATCACATTATACCAAAGATATCTATACCAGAATGTTTATTGCAGCCCAATTCATGATTGCTAAGACATAGAAGTAGCCCAAGTGCCCATTGATCCATGAATGGATTAATAAATTATGGTACATGTATACCATGGAATATTATGCAGCCTTAAAGAAAGATGATGACTTTATCTCTTTCATATTTACATGGATGGGGCTGGAACACATTCTTCTTAGTAAAGTATCTCAAGAATGGAAGAAAAAGTATCCAATGTATACAGCCCTACTATGAAGCTGCTTTATAGCTTTCATATGTAGGCTATAGCCCAATTATAGTACAAGAATATGGGGAAAGGGTTAAGGGAGGGCAGAGGGTGGGTGGGTAGAGAGAGGGTAAATGGTGGGATCACACTTATGGTGCATCTTAGAAGGGACAGGTGAAACCTACTAAATGCAGAACACAAATGTTTTCACATAATAAACGAGACAATCTCATAAAGGTTAAAAAATAAAAATAAATTTAAAAAATTTTAAAAAAGAAAAGAAATAGCTGAACATGTTAACAAATGGAAAAACATACCATGCTCATGGCTGTAAAGAATCAACATCATCAAAATGTCCATACTACCCAAAGCAATATACAATTTTAATGCAATCCTTATTGAAGCTCTATTGTCGTACCCTAAAGATCTTGAGAAAAATAATACATCATTTTATATGGAATCATAAAAAACCTCTAATAGCCAAGACACTACTCAGAAATAAAAACAAAACCGGAGGAATCATACTACCAGACCTCAGACTATAGTATAAATCGATAGTGATCAAAACAGCATTGTACTGACACAAACACAGAAAGGTAGATGTATAGAACAGAATAGAGAACCAAGAGATGAACCCAGCTACTTACTGTTATTTGATCTTTGACAAACCTATTAAATTTTCCCCACATTCAGTGGGGAAAAGATTCCCTGTTTAACAAATGGTGTTTGGTGAACTGGCTGGTGACCTGTAGAAGACTGAAACTGGACCCACACCTTTCACCTTTAACTAAGATAGAATCTTACTGGACTAAAGATTTAAACTTAAGACATGAAACTATAAAAATAATAGAAGAAACTGCAGGGAAAACTTGAAGAAATCACCCTGGGCAAATAATTTATGAGCAGGAACCCCTGGGCAATTGAAGTAGTATCAAAAATACACTACTGGGACCTGATCAAACTAAAAAGCTTCTGCACAGCCAAGAACACAGTAAATAAAGCAAGCAGACAGCCCTCAGAATGGGAGAAGATATTTCCAGGTTATGTCTCTGAACAAGTTTTAATAACTAGAATCCACAGAGAACTCAAATGTATTAGCAAGAAAAGAAGAAGTGATCCTATCTCAGGGTGGGCAAGGGACTTGAAGAGAAACTTGTCTGGAGAAGACAGATGCATAGCTTATAGACACATGAAAAAATGCTCATCATCTCAATCATCAGAGAAATCAAATCAAAAATACTTTGAGATATCATCTAAACTCCAGTAAGATTAGCCCTCATCACAAAATCCCAAAACCAGAGATGTTGGTGAGGATGTGGAGAAAAGGGAACACTTCTACTTTGCTGGTGGGAAGGCAAACTAATACATTCCCTTTGGAAGGATGTTTGGAGAATACTTGGAGATCTAAAAATAGACCTGCCATTCGATCCTACAATTCCTTTACTAGGTATATATCCAGAAGACCAAAAACACATTATAACAAAGATATTTGTACCAGAAAGTTTATTGCATCCCAGTTCATAATTGCTAAGCCATGGAAAAAGCCCAAGGGCCCATCAACCCATGAATGTATTAATAACTTGTGGTATATGTACACCATGGACTACAATGCATCCTTAAAGAAAGATGGAGACTTTACCTCTTTCATGTTTACATGGATGGAGTTAGAACATACTCTTCTTAGCAAAGTATCTCAATAATGGAAGAAAAAGTATCCAATGTACTCAGCCCTACTGTGAAACTAAATTATAGCTTTCATATGAAAGCTATAACCCAATTATAGCACAAGAATATGGGGAAAGGGTCACGTGAGGGGAGGGGATGGAGGATGATGGGTAGAGGGAGGGTAATTGGTGGGACCATACCTACAGTGCATTGTGTAAGGGTACAGGTGAAACTTACTAAATGCAGAATATAAACATCTGAACACAGTAAGTAAGAAAATGCCATGAAAGCTATGTTAACCAGTTCAATGAAAATATTTCAAATTACATATAAAACCAGCACTTTGTACTCCATGATTGCGTTAATATACACAGCTATAATTTAATATAAAATTAAAAAATTAAACTTTAAAATAATAACCTTTTAGATTCATAGTAGTGTTTTCACGATAAGTTGCTTTGAACATGTGCTTTTATGGAAAACCTAATTCCTAAAAGATAGTAGAAACCATTACTCTACCCAGCTCTTGGTATATCCCAACCAATAGTCCATGGAATTGCATTTGAAAGAGAAAATGCATATGTTACCTTTCTAAGTATGTAGGGAGAAAGGAGTACACTATTAACCTATTGACACAATCAAGGCAGAGGTGATTTTGAAATCACTGATAATGCCTCTCATGAGGAGAGGACCTGGCAATATCAAATGCAGAAACATGATACAAATGCATCCCCTTTTTACAGATGAAATAAGTAAATATCCTCAGAATAAAACTTGAAAATTGCTGTAACCTTGATGGTAAGAACCATCAGCAGAATGCTGATGATAAGTTATGCATTGACACCAACTTATAAATTATTATACTAGATATAATTTGTATCTACCTACTCCCCTTCTGAAAGTGAACTGCCTTGTCCAAAGAAATATGCAGGGATAATCATCCATCATGTTTTACCAATTTCGTGTCCTCATTCTGGTGTTGATTGGACTAAATGCTTAAATTTGAGCCAGATGTGGCCCATTCACAAGCTTGCCAATGATCCATATGGTCTTACAGAAGAAGAGAAGGACAATGATAATTATTTCTTAAAGTTTTTGAACTAGGAAACAAGAGCTGAAACAATTACTAGTGTGGGATGAAGCAGAGAGAATGCCATAAGGACAAAAAGAGACTAAAGTGTTTAAAACATGGCAGGATGCACCTATGTGCAAGACAAAGATATTAAGGAATAGAAATGAGGTAATTATGTACATTAGGTAATACAAATGGTCAATGAAGTAGGCAAAGTGGAGCCAGTTACCAGATATCTGTTTATTAGAAAACATTTAGTTGAAGTGTCATTATAACAAATCAACAGTGGTGTAAAAGATAGATGCATTTATTTTATATTCAACTACAAATCCAGAGATTGGTTTCCAAGGTTGATCAGTGGCTCTGCTGTGTCATCAAAGATCCAGGCTTATTTCATCTTCTAACTCCATCATCCTCATAATAATTTCCATCTTTAGGCTTGTTGCCATTAAGAAGATGGATACGACACTTCAAGGCTTCATGTGATAGTACCCAGAGAAGGAAGGAGAATGGTGCAAAAAAGAACTGTCCTCTCGGGTGGTGCTCAAAGGAGTAGGGTGCCAGCCTCATGTGCTGGAGGTGGTGGGTTCAAACCCAGCCACGGCCAAAAACAATAAAAAAACAATCAAACAAACAACAACAAAAAAGTGTCCTCTCTGATTTCCATCTCTTATCAGGGACAAAAAGCATTCCTTGAAAATCATAGCACGTTTCTCCTCTTTACTTGGTCAGAATTCAGTATCATTTCCAGTTCTGTCACTGGCTAAGAGGAATGAGAGAGTTATGACTGACATAAACCATAGTTTGGAAAACTATGGCTCACACACAATTTTGTACATAACATTTTATGAGAGCACTATCATACCCATTTATTTATGTATTATATATGGCTGCTTTCATGCTATATGAGCTGAGTTGCATTGTTGCAACAGAGACCATATGAATCACAAAGCTTAAAGTATTTATTACCTGGACATTTACATCAAAAGTTTGCCTACTTCTGACTTCAGATCTGTCATGATCATCCCCTGGAGTTGAACAAATTTTGCCATCTAAATAAAGTTAAAGCCCTATTAGCACACACGATGAGGGAAATGGCTACTGGATAAGATGTAACATACCACAGGGATGGAGAGAGAAAGAACAAGAATGAGACAGAGAGAGAGAGAGAGAGAGAGAGAGAGAGAAGAATGTATGAGGATGACAGCCTCCTTAGTTTCTGAAAAGTTTTCAATTTACAGTTCCAGTTATTCTTTTGAGTAGGAAAACGGACTGGAAATATAGCCTAACATCAAGGTAAATGTATTTACTTCAGATAGAGTTAATCACTCTTTGGGTTGAAAACATGAGCAAATTAAGAGTTTGCTCCAAACCGGTTTTTAATGTAAATTTGTAAAACTGTAAAACGTTTAGTATTAGAATTTACACGAGAATGCTGAGCTGAATAGCACTTACAGCTAACTGCTGTTGGCCTTTTCTGAACTCTGCCAATTATGAAACATAATCCCCACATTTAATTTGAAATAGGAGATTCACTTTGTTTGAAATAATAATTGGCATAAATGTACTCTCATTCTTTTTCCTATTAACTTTTAATATTTGCACTTTCTAAGAAATCAGTGATGTGCTAATTATGTGACTGTATCATGCTTTCAAAATTAATCCTTATGAAAAAGCATATGGTTTCATTTTAAATTTAACTGTAGTTGTGAAGTAAGTCTAACTTCCTGTCTCTATCCAGGAACAGAACTCAAATATTTTATAACATTCCAATATTCCACCGTGTCTTCAGAGTTGATATCATAGATAGACAGATATCTAGATACCATGACTAAAAGAGAGTCATTGTTTAGATTCAGATAATTTTACTTTTGGACTATGCACAAATACTTACTAGCTGTGTGATATTATTCAAGTTATATAAGCTTTCCTGATCTCAGTTTGCTCATTAAAAACATCAAAATAATACTCTATGTCTACGGTATATGTAAAATAAATGATAGTTATGAAAGTACTTTTAAAATACATTCAGTACACAAATATAACAATTTAACATTCTGGTGCAAGTTTCATCTCTCTAAGTAAGTCATTATGTTAATGTATAAAGTTTACATATTTTAGAAAATTACATTTATTGTTTTTTAACTTGTTAGCAGGAAAGAAGACACAGAGTGGGAAGAATTAGAAGTTAGTTGTTAAAAACGTGAGTTACTTAATTTGCATGTTCTGGGTGAGGTAGTTTAGGAACATAGAGAAATTAGTTTCTGCTAAGCTTATTGTAGGAGGAAGAAATAAAGGAAAATTCAAAGAGAAAGGGGAAAGATAGAAAAAAAATTTTTTATAACTTGTAATTATGCCCAAATCTGGTAACACTTTACAAATAATAAGTAGTTTTAATTTAACTACATACATATTGATTATACCAAGGACTAGTTAAGACTGTATAAAAAGGAAATTGGATTTGGGGGAAAATGTTGCATTTAGAAAAAGACAAATGAGAATGGGAGGGGGAAATCTTTGAGGAAAAGCATCTTACATTGAGGACAAAATATGAATAAAAGTATAGAGATAGAAAGGACATATTCTAAAATAGACATTAGTTGACCAGTCTGGCTAGAAGAAAGGGTATAGTAGGAATAAGTATAAAAAATATATAATAATGTACAAAATTGGAGAACTTGAAGCCAGATCAAGGTAGGTTTTGAAGGAATTGTTTTTCCAGGTATAGTAAATATATGTAACATGTAAAATATGTAACATCTGCAGACACATATGATGAAATACTAGAAGTCCTGGCAAGGTAGCTTGGCTATTAATCCTTTGTATGCCAAATGTTCAATCACAAATTTTTGTGATCATTAAACCTAATATTGATTCTACTTTCTTATCTATTTATCTAATTAAAATTTTATTTAAGTCTCTAAATACTATAATGAGTAGTTCACTTTTGAAAATTTCACAGTATAATGTTTTCATCATCAGAAGCTAGATCAGAGAGAAAAGGTGACAGAATAATTAATGCTTTGTAAATTTGCTTGGCTATAAATGGACTCTGAGGTTTTTTCTTTTTTTATAGTACATCTATATGAAGTGATTTTCTGGTTTCTGTTGAGCTCCAGAGTTGAGTCTTCGAAAATGATGGAGGAGTCTGAGTTACCCTTATTTGTGAATTTCTCTTGTGAAAGCAAGCATGGACAGTCTTAGTAGTTTTATTTGAAGGAATGTTATCCTTCATTACAATAAAGTAGAAAGATATTGCAAACAGTTTGTTGACATTTCTAGGTGTATGCTGTTTACTCTGTATCTCAGGAGACGAATATATTAAAGAATCCTGCTGCCAGAAGGGACTTGGAGAGTTCAAACAGCCCAGCCACCTGCTCCCAGGTAAGACAGCACCAAACTAAAGTTATCTACTCTATTGTTTAAAACTACAGGAGAACAGAATACTTTCTATATGCTACTTTTAAAGTCTAGAAATAATGTCGCAGACTATTTTTATTGTTTCTGAAAAAGCAGGATAGGGTTCCCTTTTCAGTTTTTTTTTTTAATGAGCTTATTCCACTCAGCAATTTGGAAATCACATCTTTTTACAAGATACTTCCGTATATACTATTCCACATAGTTCCTCTGAGATTAATCAACCCATTACGCCAGCAATCTTCTAGCCCAATTCTGTGCCTTATGTTCTCAAACTTTTTCCCTTTTGGTATTTTCTCATCCAGTATCCAATTCTTTTAGAGATACATTGTTCACTAACATTAAGATGAGTGATAATGAGGTCCCCTGGCAAACCAACCCATGTTCATATAATGGCTAGCTAATGTGGTGCCTTTAATGTTTTCATCTTCTTAATATGTGATTAAAATTTTTAAAGAGTGAGTAATGCTCAGTATAATATAAAGAACTGTGGTTTAAAAATTTGGGTACTACAACCTCTGATTGCTTTTGAAATCATTCTACTTATTTTAGGTTGAAAAACGTAATGGTGATTTAGTAAAGGAAATAGTGCAAGGAAACTGCTCAATTGAACATATCATGAAGATCTTTTCTAGAAATACCCAGTCAGTTGCATTCACTTAAAGAATGTTAAAATTTCCCTGTTTTGAAAATAATTTTGAGCCAAAAAATGTCAAACATAGAAGAGTATGTACTGTGGGATTTTATTTACATAAAATGTTGCTGATGAGTACAGAATGGAGGAGAACATGGGAATGTCTTCTGGGTTTCTAGTAATCCTCTGCTATTAGCCTGAGTATTGATTGCCCAGATTTGTTCAGCTTGTCAAAATTTCAGCCAGTGTACACTTAGAATTTGTGCTTTTCATGCTGTTAAAATCTTAAAAATACATAAAATTTTTTTATCAAGTGAGACAATGCTATCATAGATGTCATTTTTCTAGATAACACCTTTAGAGAAAGGAATATAAACTAATACTTACTGAATACCTAACATGAGTTGTGTAGTAAGCACTTCTTCTTATGTGACATCTCAGTACTGACATAAACCTCATGAGAGAGATATTATCCTGATTCACAATTATGTGGCCAAAGCTACATAGCCAATAATTCTCTTTATAAAAGACCCCAGCAATCTGATCTGGTCCTTAAGAAAAAGTGAGATAAGTCCTTTGAAAAGTTCAATGGATCAAGAAACAAGAACCTTGAATTCTAACTCTACCTTTATTCACTCATTCATTTTAATCTAACAGTATTTATGTAGCCACCGTGTGCCTATGTGCTAGGGATATACATATATATACACACATATACTATACATAATATAAATAAATGTATATAGTGAGAGAGAGAGAGAAATTATCTCCCACAGAACTTGGTGTTCTTATCTATAAAAACACTAATACATATTTGTTTGTCTAATGAACTCAGAACTGTTTAAATTTTAACATCAATTTTACAATTCACTTCATAGTAGCATTTCCCAAACTAACTTACAAGGGAATCCAGTTTGTTGACTATTATGTAAAACAATCGGAAAAACAAATCATGGTCAAATGAACGTGAGAAATGTTGCAATATTCAAGGTGAAACAGATGTCATTATTGGGACATTTCTGGAAACTTGTAACATGCTAATAGGTGCTGAATTATCAAGTGCGATGACAGAATTTGCAACATCTCTCAAATTAATTTGACTCAGAAACTTTTGGCATTTTATGGAATGCCCTTCCTAAGAAAAGTTCTTAGGACAAAGTACTAAAAATTATTGAGCCACAGACAATGTAGCAGGAAGATAAGCTATTTCTTATCAATCATTTTTTTTTTGGAATCCATCAGAACTGACTAAGCTATCCTCTTTTAAAAATCAGTTTCAGGTTGATAAAAATATCTCAGATTGCATGTGAAGCCCGCACATTGTACCCCATGATTGAACTAATGTACATAGCTATGACTCAATAAAAAATAAATACATAAAAATAAAAATCAGTTTAATTATAGCTTTTCTGCACATTCATAGACTAGATAGATAAATGAAAAACAGTACAAACATACCATTTTAGTTTTCCAGGTTGGCAGAATATTGGCTCTGATTGGTTTGTAGTTTTTTTTTTTAAATAACCAACTATATTATGAGCTACCCAGGTATATATGACATTTTACAAGTGAATATATTATGTTGATTTATGTGCAATTTTCACTTTGTGCTTTTGATTGATCATAAAATGTTTTGAGGTTTACTTCTTCACTATTGTAGAAACTATGATTGGGACTATTACCTATATAACCCAAGGGAAATTTAATAAAAATACAAAAGTGAGGCAATTTTCTTAGTTTGTTTTCTTGGAGGATGTTATTCATAGTTCCAGGGATATAAAATAATAATTGTATGATTTACCTTTTCAGGCAATTCATAATAATTTAACCAAAATAAATTTTCAAATTTATTCTTTGCTAACAGTTAACTGGGTAGGTGGTACACTGCTATTAAGAAATCATAAGTAATAGGGTAAGTATTGATTTCATTTAAAACATCATAGATGTAATGACATATTTCACTTGCAAAATTAAATATTAAAACATGTATTGAAGCCTGAAGGTGGTTATGCTCAAAATAAAATTGATTTAAATACCATTCATTTATCTTTTAATAGCTCATATCCTGATAAACATGATTAATTTAAATGAATTTTATTTCAAATGGTGGAAGAAAAGGAGAATTGTGTTTCAAACATAATGACAAATAAGAGCTACTTTCACCTCTGGGTCATTCCTGTATATTCCCATGACCAAAATAACCAAAAATAATTATAATAAACTTTGTGACCATAACATTAAAGTCTAAAATGTGGACCATAGTAGGGGGATGACTAAGTTACACCATCTCCAAATTGCTACATCTCCTCTAAGGTAGAGTTTGTTCTTTTTACCAACCATATTTGTAGATAGCTTTCCTTTGCAGTCATTTATCCACTCAATGATTTGGAGGTCAGAATATTAAGATAGGACTTTTTGTTTATTGTGAAATTTTTTCCTGATTTAATTAGGTATATTTTTAACGGAAATTTTATTAACATGTCACTAATTACTATTCAAATAGTTAGACCAAATATTTCCAACTAGTAGAAGTTTTTGTGAAAGTTCAGATATTTTTTTCCCTTCTCCTTTCATTTTCAAGAGTTTTCAATAGTTAGAAATAAATATTAAGTAATCCTGCAGAGGTACATATCAGTTTATGGTGTGATATTTACTAAGTCTTTTTGCTAGGAATTTATTTTTTTTTTAAACAGAAGAGGTTTTTTTTTTTGCAGTTTTTGGCCGGACTGGGTTTGAACCCACCACCTCCGGCATATGGGGCCAGTGTCCTACTCCTTTGAGTCACAGGCACTGCCCTCTGCTAGAAAATTTTAAAGTACATTTTATTTTTCATTGTCAATTTCATCATTAACTTAACAGCATTTAATTATTTCATCCAAACATTCCCTAGTGGAGCTACAATTGAAATTTCCTTTTCTGGTGGTGAAGACAATATAAATAAGTATTGTTTAGATGTCTTGAAGTTTTACCAGTAGTCTAATCTGATTGTGAAATGGGGGAAATGCTTTTATTTCCTACATGAGCATGATAAAAACATTTTAAATGTTGGAAAAATGAAATTAAAATTCATCATTCCACATATAATTGGATTAAAAGAAAAGGAAAAGCTAGGAAAGCCCACCTATCATTAATATAACAGCAGGAAAGTCCCCAACTAATAGGGAAAATTTTATTTCCTTGTAAATATAGGGATTTGGTTCATAATAGGAAAGCAACATTTTGTTTTGTCTTTGTTTTAACCCATATTTTGTTATCTAAATCTTCCTTGATCCCATGAGGTGAGTCATACAGCAATTAACTTAAGCCAATCAGAACAGAGGCAAAATTAATACTCTATGTGAAAGCCACTGTCAATAGATTTTTTGGGATCTGGACCAGGAATCACAATAGTTCATAAAAAAAGAACTCCTTATAGAAACAAAGAATTTCTTTAAAAAACAGATAATAAAAAGAAGAAATAAGAAATGCTATTGCACTGTAAATAGTTAATTTCTGATCAATTGCTTAGAAATGCATTTAGAGGGAGAAGTCCAGGTGTTTGAACGGAAGCAGCTTTTGCCAGAGGCTCCTATCTAGAGTGAGAGATGTTTGATTGAAGTGGACTTGGAGAAGCCAAAGGCAGGGATTTGAGCATAGGGAGAAGAAAGTGAGGTACATGTCATCCCTACTGAGACAAGCTGTGAGGCCAAGAAAGAGGAAGAAAGACAACACAGATCAGGAATACAGAAACTGTTGCCAAGGGGCCAGGAAACCTGTCTCTCAATCAAGAGGTCCATGGCAGCCTTTCCAACCACGAGCAGGGAATGGGAACATAGGACTTCTCACTCCACCTCATGATAGCCACTAAATCCTAGTCCTCTTATAACAAGGAAGTTCCACCCTTGAGCCCAGGGCCCACCTTAAATAGCATAAAAGTGAATAAATATTCTCTCTGCCATCCTAACCCCACAGCTCACTCTCCCTCTATCCTGCTAGCCTGACAGACTGCCCCTTGCAGAGGATGGAGTGTTTGGGGAGTTGACTGAGAGACTGGGGCATTGTGTGGGCCACTGAGACACAGCCTGAAAACAGTGGCATCACAGTTCTAACTTTGGTGGAGAGAGGGGTGAACTATCCTGACTACCTGTCCCACTAGAAAAGACTCTTCTCCAGCCACCCAGGCACTTCCAGATAGATCTTTTTATTTTCTGACCACCTGATGACTCTCTAAACTCTTTTGTGTGAGTGTGGCTTATGTTGCCTGAGTGAGTTTGACTGGAACTCTCAGTCACAGGTGTTTGTGAACTCTTATTCTCTTGGTGCCCTGTCTGGGGCTGCAGGTTCACCACTTATTTCACTTTCTTTGAGTGGCAGTGGGGAGGTTGAGACAGTGACAGGGGGATTCAGCAGGTCTGCCCCCATATAGCCCTCCAGCTACCTCTGGTGAGGGGCATGCTGCAAGTGTTGATATCTTTGACCAGCATATATTCAAGCAAAATACTGCAACACTTTAGGATTAGGTAGAGGGCAGGAAGACATGAAGAGAGACCCAGCTTGTGCTATCTCACCAAACTGGCCTTTGTAGTCCCTATCTGTATCCCTGAAAGGGACCTTTGGAAGACTGTAGGGGGATAGCCAATAATCACAAGCCCCAGCTCACTGGAGAAGAGGTGGTTAGCACCAGATCCTTGGACCTCCTAATATCATCTCACCTCTAGTTTTAATTGGCAAATAGGTTAGCACAGTGTTTCCTAAGGGTGTCAAATTAGATTATCTCTCAGTAATTATTTGGGGACAACCTATCATTTCAACTAAAAAAGTATAATTGATATATTTTTTGAAAGCTGTAAATACTCATGGAGAGGAGCCAGCAGGGACAACTCAGGCAACATGAAAAATCAGAGCAGATCAGGTGCCCCAAGAGATTACAATGGAGATATAATGGAAAATACCACCCATAGAGAAATTGCTGAAACGTCAGAAATAGAATTCAGAATATGGATGTCAAATAAGATGATAGGCATGGAGAAAAAGATAGAAATAGAAATCAAAAAAATAGTTCAAAAGTTGTCTCAAGACATTAAAGAATTCAAAGACAAAGTCACAAAAAATATGTATACAATGAGTAAACATATAGAACAGCTTAAGGAATTAAAAAAGACATTTGAGGAGCTTCAAAACACAGTACAGATCCACAATAATAGAGTTGAACAGGGAGAAGAAAGAATTTCAGAAACCAAAGACAAGACTTTTGAACTATCACAAGCATTCAAAGAGGCAGAAAAAAAAATGAGAACAGAAACAGAGTATTTCCTGAGAGAGTTATGGGAACATTCCAAAAGATCAAACATGCATATCATAGGGATCTCTAAAGAAGAAGAGGATGGTACAAATAACACAGATGTGCTACTCCTAGACATTATGGTGGAGAATTTCCCAAGCATTGAGAGAGACACAGAAATTCAGATAGTTGATAGTTTTAGAACACCATCATGATTTAATCCAAACAAAGAATCTCCTAGACACATTGTAATTAACTTTGCCAAAGTTAACTTAAAGAAAATCTTGTAAGCATCCAGGCATAAGAAAAGTTTTACCTACAAAGGGAAAAATATCAGGATGACTATCGATCTTACAGCCAAAACTTCAAGCCAGAAGAGGATGGGTATCAACCTTAACCTTCTCCAACAATACAATTTTCAGCCCAGGGTACTGTTTAATACTAAATTCAGTTTCATTTGTGATGGAGAAATCAAATATTTTACTGACATGCAAATGTTGAGGAAATTTGCCATAACTAGACAAAATCTACAGGTAGTACTCAGACTCTTTCTTCATAATGTTGCACATGATGGTCCACCATCAAAGTAACCACATGCAGAAATTAAATAATAAAGCCTAGCTTTCACAATGGTGAAAAGGATAGAAATAAGCTCTGAACTTCTGAAAAAACAGATGACTCCACCATAACTATCCATTGTCTCGATGAATGTGAATGGCTCTAATTCTCTTCTAAAGAGGCATAGGCTGGCTGACTGTATACAAAAGCTCAGGCCAGATATCTGTTGTCTACAACAAACACATCTAAATTCAAAGAATAAAAGAAGACTCAAGGTGAAAGGATGGAAAACAGTAATCCAGGCAAATGGAAATCAGAAAAGAGCAGGGGTTTCAGTTGTATTTGCAGATACAATTGGATTTAAACCAACAAAAATAAAGACAAGGATGGACACTACATACTTGTCAAGGGAGGCACACAACATGAAGAAGTTTCAATAATTAACATTTATGCACCCTACCTGAATGTCTATCAATTAATAAAACAAGCTCCAACTGACGTTCACAATATGATATCTTCCTGAACTATAATAGTTGGAGATTTAAACACCCCTTTGGCAGTACAGGACAGATCCTTCAAGGAGAAACTAAGCAAAGGAATAATTTAATAATTTAAACATGACCCTAGAACAAATAGACTTAACAAACACATACAGAACTTTTCATCCTAACAAAACTGAATACACATTCATCTGATCAGCCCACAGATCATCCTCCAAAATGGATCATATCTTAGGACACAAGTCTAATCTCAAGAAGTTCAAAAGACTAGAAATTATTCCCTGTATATTCTCAAACCATCTCAGAATAAAAGCTGAGCTCATCAGCAACAGAAATATTCATACTCAAAAAAAAGTCATGGAAACTAAACCTTGTGCTGAATGACAGCTGGGTCAAAGATGAGATTAAGAAGGAAATCATTATATTGCTGGAATAAAATGACAATGAAGCCACAAATAATCAAAACCTGTGAGATATTGCAAAGGCAGTCCTAAGAGGAAAATTTATAGTAGTAGATGCCTTCCTCAAAAAAAAAAAAAAAAAAGCCAGGAAGAGAGAAAGTCAACAACCTAATGAATCATCTCAAGTAACAATTGAAGAACAATTCAATCCCAAACACAGCAGAAGAGAAAAAATAACTAAAATCAGAGCAGAAGTAAATGAAATCAAGAACATAAGAATCATTCGGAAGATCAGCAAAACATAAAGTTGGTTCTTTGAAAAGATTAATAAAATTAGCAAACTCTTGAACAAACTAACCAGAAACAGAAAAGTAAGATCTCTAATAACTTGACTCAGAAACAATAAAGGGGAAAAACAACAGATTCCACAGAAATACAAAAGATCTTCAACAATTACTACAAAAACTCTATGCCCAGAAATATGAAAATGTAGAGGAAATGTACCAATACCTGGAAGCACTCCACCTTCCTAGACTCATCCGGAAAGAATTAGAAATTTTCAATAGACCTATATCAATCGCTGAAATATTATCAACTATACAATATCGTCCAACAAATAAAAGCCCTGGACCAGATGGTTTCACAACAGGATTCTATCAAACCCTCAAATAGGAAGTAGTTCCTATGTTGAGTAATCTATTCCAAAACATAGAAAAAGAAGGGATCCTCCCCAACACATTCTACAAAGCAAATAACACCCAGGTCCAAAAACCAGGAAAAGACCCAACAAAAAAAGAAAACTATAGACCAATATCATTAATGAATATCAGTGCAAAAATATTCAATATTTTAGCAAGCAGAACACAGAGACAAATTTAAAAAGTTAAATGCCATGATCAAGTCGGTTTTATCCCAGGGATGCAAGATTGTTTCAACATACATAAATCCATAAATAGAAATCACCACGTAAATAAAATAAAAAACAAAGACCATATGATTCTCTCATTTCATGCAGGAAAGGCTTTTGTAATATCCAGCATCCCTTTCTTGGTGAAAACAGATAAGAAAATAGGCTTAAATGTGATATTTATGAAACTGATAGAGGCCATCTATGACAAACCAACAACCAATATCATATTGAATGGAGTAAAACTGAAAGCATTTCCACTCAGAACTGGAACTAGAGAAGGATGCCCACTCTTGCCACTGCTATTCAATGTAGTGCTAGAAGTCCTAGTTTTTGCAATTAGGCAAGAGAAGGAGATCAAGGGTATTTCAATGGGAACAGAGGGGCTCAAACTCTTGCTACTTGTAGATGATATGATCTTATACCTAAACCCCCCAAGGACTCAACTACAAAGCTTTTAGAAGTGATCAAGGAATATAACTGCATCTCAGAAGACAAAATCAATGTCCACAAATCAGTAGCCTTCATATATGCCAACAACAGTCAAGCTGAGAATAAAATCAAAGAATCTATCCCTTTTACAGTAGCTCCAAAGAAGATGGAGCAATATATCTAACAAAGGATGTGAAGGATCTCTAAAGAGAACTATGAAATTCTGAGAAAAGTAATCCAGAAGACATTAACAAATGGAAGAACATAACATGCTCATGGCTAGGAAGAATCAGCATTGTTAAAATGTCCATACTACTCAAAAGCGAGCTACAGATTTAATGCAATCTCCATTGAAGCACCAATGTCATACTTGGAAGAACTTGAAAAATAGTACTTCACTTTATATGGAACCAGAAAAAATCCTGAAAAAGCCAATGCAATCCTTAGAAATAAAACTAAATCTGGAAGCATCACATTACCAGACTTCACATTACACTACAAGTCTGTAGTGAACAAAACCGCATGGTATTGGCACAAAAATAGAGACATAGATCTATAGAATACAATAGAGAATCTAGAAATGAACCCAGTCACATATTTCATTTGATCTTTGATGAGCCTAACAAAAGCAGGCACTGGGGAAAAGAATTCTTAGTTAATAAGTTGTGCTAGAAGAACTGGTTAGTTATGTGTAGAAGACTGAAACTGGACCCACACATCTTACCATTGACAAAAATTGATTCTTGCTGTATTAAAGATTTAAATTTCAGACACAGAACAGGCTGGGCATGGTTGCTCATGCCTGTAATCCTAGCATTCTGGGAGGCAAGGTGGGTGGATCACTTGAGCTCATGAGTTTGAGACTAGCCTGAGCAAGAGTGAGACCCTGTCTCTACTGAAAAGGAAATTCGGAGGCAAGAGGATCTCCTGAGCCCAACGTTAATGTTGCTGTGAGCTATGACAGCATGGCACTCTACCATGGGTGACAAAGTGAGACTCTGTCTCAAAAAAAAAAGATATAAAAGAATAAAAATTCAGAAGAGAGTGTGGGGAAAACGCTTGAAAATACTGGCCTGAGAAAATATTTTATGAGGAAGATGACCCCCCCTCCCGGCAATTGTAGCAATAGCAAAAATAAATAACTTGAGATTTGATCAAGCTAAAAAGCTTCTGCACAGACAAGGGTACCATAACCAAAGCAAACAGACAGCCTTCAGGATGGGAGAATATTTTTGCATGTTATGAATCAGATAAAGGCCTGATAACTAGTATCTACAGAGAACTCAAATTAGTCAACAAGAAAAGAGCAAACAATGGCATTTCTAAGTGGGCAACAGACTTGAACAGAATCATCTCTAAAGATGACAGATGAATAGCCAACAAACACATGAAAATGTGCTTATGGTCTTTAATCATCAGAGACATGCAAATCAAAACCACTCTGAGACATGATCTCACTCCAGTAAAATTAGTTCACATCACAAAGTCCCAAATCTATGGATGCTGACATGGATATGGAGAGAGGGAACACTTTGACCTTAGTGGCAGGCTTGCAAACTAATCTCTATGGAAAGAGGTATGGAGAATCCTCAAGGAACTAAAAGTCAACCTTCTATTTGATCCTGCAATCCCATTACTAGGTATTTACCCAGAAGAACAAAATTCATTTTACCACAAAGACATTTGCACCAAAATGTTTATTGCAGCTCAATTCATAATTGACAAGTCATGGAAGCAACCAAAATGTGCATCAACTCATGAATTGATTAACTAACTGTGGCATATGTATACCATGGAATACTATTCAGCTATAAAAATGATGGAGACTTTATATCTTTTATGTTTACCTAGATGGAGTTGAAACACATTTTTCTTAGTAAAGTATCTGAAGAAAGGGAAAATAATATCCAATGTACTCAGTACTAATAATGAAGCCAATATATAAAAAATTACATGCCCATATGAACAATAAAATACAGATATAGTTTAGCAAGGGGAGAGGGAAGAAGAAAAAAGGGAAGAGACAAGGAAAAGGGGAGGAGGATAGTTGGCAGTATCTCACCTAATGTGCACACTGCGAAGATGTTCAGTATGCCCCCCTGGGTGAAGGGCTCTTCTACAACTTCAACTTTACTTTGGAAGTGAGAAAAATGTAACCTAAGAATTTGTACCCTTATGTTAATTTTAAATAAATAAATAACATCTTTGGCAAAAAAGAAAAAAAGAAATGCATTTTTTGCTTTTTACTATCTCTTTCTCCTATGTCTAAGGTAGTTAAATAACTAACTACAATGTAAAAGCACTGAGATAAAGTCAGTTGGGGACAGAAGTACTTCGAGATAACTGGAAAACTCTGAATGGCATTTTAAATCAGCAGGTCCTAATGATTGGTGACTAAGGATTCTAAAGGCAATGGTGCATGTTATTGCAAACCTCTTTGCTGCTATTTTGAGGAAGCTGCTAGGAACCGAAGACATGCCAGAAGTCTGGAATAAGAGCTCAATGCCCAATTTTACTAAAAGGATGATCTTGGAAAATTGTAGACCTGTTAGCATAACATTAGCACCTGGGATGATAGTGCAAATGTCATTATACTATAAATTTGAAAATGCCTACAGGGGCACAAAGTGCTGAATAATGAGCAACAAGGCTTCCCAAAGAACAAAGAACGTCAGCACATTTTATCTTCCTTTCTACCAAAGTAGTATCATTTGCAGAGAGGGAGAAAAGAATCATTATATGCCTGCAAACACCATTTTAATGTTTTCATTATACCAAGTCTTAATTTTCCCGACATTTTTCTCTGTCTTCATAGTAGGTAGTTAAAAAGTTATTTCAGAGATTCTGGAGGCAATTTTGTTACTCTCCTAAACAAATTATTAATATTTAATACTTCATTCTTTTGGCTTAAGACTCTTTGACATTACTAACAAGCTGTGTGCTTTTGAGAAAGTTACTAAATTTTCTGGGTCTGTCTTCACATCTGTAAAAGTTGAAGTTCACTTCCAGCCCTCTGGATCTATTACCGAAAATATGTAGCACATTCAAAATAAGATTCTAAGATGATTCAGTATATATAAGAAGTTTATTCAAGGAATATATAGGCCCATTCAAATAGTGTGACACAAACACAAATAAATGGAAGTAAAAATTATGTTAGAAAATGGTTTGAGATGGTAGATGATGATGATGAGATGAATAATAATAGCTAAAGTGGATATGGCGCTATATGTTGAAAATTAATCAGAGTTTTACATATTGACATTAAAAAGACAAAAGGAAAAGAAAATTCCTTAAGAGAAATAATGTATACCCAACTGGATTTAAGAATACAATGATTGAACATAATGATAGAAATAAGCAAAATCCATTAAGTAATTCCCTGTGTATACTTGGCATGACTAAATCTTTCCTGTGAAATCACATTTACTTTAGGATTCCATAGTTAGAAAAGAACCTAGGTGTTATACAGTTGTTTTAGCAGAGTGGAACTAAAAGGGATTAAAGACATATAAGAGGCGAAAAAGAAATTTAAAGCACCTTTTTCCTTTAGAGGAGGAGAGAGAGAATAAAAGAGGTACAATGTTGACTAGTTAAGTGACCAAATTGATGTAGTAAATATGTAACTAATATATCCTATCAATTACAGCTTGCAACTGTGATGTACACAGCCATCTCTCTTTCAACATGGAGTTTATATTTTTACTAGGAAGGCAAATATGATATAGTCATGCTAAGGAAAAGAAGTCTTTAGAAGATGTATTATTACCCAATGTCAAAATGAGTAGTTCAGACAAGAAATGAAATCAGTATATAGAGAAGAGAGAAATAAAGGTGGACAAGCCACACATATTTTTCCTAAAGCTTGGATTTCCCTTGCTCTCTGCTCCCATCACCTGGCTAATCTCAAGCGTCTTCATTCATAGAACCTCTGGAAAGCTTTCTCTGAACTGTGGCCTCTCCAGCCGCCACCACTGCACATACATTACGTACACCTGGCTTAGGTGCCCATGCTATGTGGCTCAATGTCTTGCACTTGCCTGTAACTTGGTCCTTCTCACTCTCTATTGCAATTGCCTACTTACTTGTCTGTGTCCCTCAATAAAAAGTGAGTTCCTTGAAAGCAGGCAGCAATCTTCATTTATTGTTTTCTCTCTCACATCTACTACATGGCTTATATATTAGGAAGTTAATCAATATGTGAAGAACAAAGGGGAAAAGTGAATGAAGGATATGTTCCATTATTGTAACGTGATAACAATAGTTGTCAACAAACTTCTCTCAAAATCCACAACTGACAGGTGGGACTAATGAGTCTATAATTCTGTCGTGACAAACTTATGAGATCATTTATGCATATTCCAATCTCTTCAGGTATAACTCTTACCTTTATTTGGTTCTCACTGTATGCTACAGTCACAAAGAGATTGTTGTGGTTCTCTTAAATGTGCTTTGTTCCCCCTAATCTTTGAGGCTTTTTTGATCATTGTTCCAGAATAAACTCTTCTTCCTTTCTCACTGCTTCCTGCTGGTCCTGTCTCCGCCACCTCCTTCATCTGGCTAGCTCTGACTTACATAGTCTTTCAGTTCACCACTCTGGGAAAGCCTTTTCCTGACAAAGTACTCTCCAATCTTTACTGTAGTTTGATTTTGGTTTCCCTCATCTGTTTTCCAAATCATACAGTACTCACCTCTTAATGAATTCTTCTATGAATTCCTTGAGATTACTTGTTCATTGTTTTATAAGCAATGCTTAGCAAAGGATATTTTTTTATTTTTGGAGACAGAGTCCAATTTGGTCACCCCCAGGAGAGTGTCCTGGCCTTCTAGCTTACAGCTTGGGCTCAAGTGATTCTCTTGCCTCAGCTTCCCAAGTACCTGGGACTACAAGTGCCTGCCACAACTCCTGGCTTTTCTTAGAGATGGGGTCTTGCTCTGGCTCAGGCTGGTCTCGAACTCCTGAGCTCAAGCAATCCACCGACCTCAGCCTTCCAAAGTACTAGGATTGCAGGCATGAGCCACCACATCCAGCCTTAGTGAAGGATTTGGCACCAAAATAGTTCACCATACATATTAGGAGATAGAATGATTGAATGGACTTGGAAGGTTTCATGAAGAAGTTAAATATAGCTAAAACAATAGTGATGTCTTGCTATATACCAGAATACATAATTCGTGAAGTAATCTCAAAGACATTATAAAATAAGTGAATGTTGTTACCCCAACTGCGCAAATAAGGAAATGGGGAACAGAAATCTAAAAAATTTGTCCAAGGTTGTACACAATTGTCAAGTGACAAAATGCTGTATAGCTAAGTGTTGTGGTGAGCGCCTGTAGTCTCAGCTACTCAGAAGGCTGAGGCAGGAGAACTGCTTGAGCCCACTGAGCTATGATGCCATGGCACTCTATTGGGGGCAACAAAGTGAGAGTCTGTCAAAAAAAAAAGAAAGGAAGGAAGGAAAGGAGGGAGGGAAGAAAAGAAAGAAGGAAAGGAAAGGAAGGGAAAGGAAGGGAGAAAGAGGGGGTAGGGGGAGAAAGAGAGAGAGACAGAGAAAGAGAGAGAGAGAGAAAAGGAAGAAAAGAAAGGAAGAAGAAAATGCTGTGAAGTGCTACTACCCTGTTAGAATCTTTGATGGTCCATGGAAGATGGATTAGACTGGGAATGAGAGAATCAAGAAAAGTGCTGCAGATGGGCAGACATGGGCTGAAGAACATGACATTCCAAAACAAAAGACAATTAAGAGAATGATCCATATTGTTTGGAATGTTTATATTGGAAAGTAGTGGGAGACAAACTTGGATAGGTAAATAGGTATGTCATAGATAGTGTTACCCACCTAAGATTGGGGGTTCATTTGCTTGGCAGATGTTGACCCAATAGGCAAAAGCCAAGTAGGTTGCAACAGGGGAGTTTTATCATTTGGCACAAATGAGGAAAGCACCAGAGTTAGTTCCCCAAGCAGTGTCTCCCCAAAGGTGGGATTGTAGTGGCTTTTATATGTCTCAAGTAAATGAGATGGGTTTATTTGGAGGTGCAGGAATGTTTGGGACAGTCTTAGCAGTTCACATAATCTCATGTATCTTTATAAATTGCATGTTATCAAAATAGCAAAATAAGCTCCTCCCTGGGTGGAGATTTTAGTATTATCATAAGGGGAAAACTCCTTCCAGCCCCTCTTGAGTTAATCTACTTTGCACAAAACCAAATATTTCTGGTTTCTCATGTCTTCAATTATATTGGTTGTGGTTAGAGCTTTCTGGAGCATCAGTTCTGCAAAAGCTTGCTAGGCAATTTTAGCAAGCAAATCTAAAGGTGGGACCATTAACTCTTACTTACCTTAAGCTATCGAGTCAAAAATTCCCTCATGAGATATTTTACTCCTCATTCTTAAAGGAATAAGGGTGAACTTCATTTTTTCTGTAACTTCTTTAAGCTGATCAGGGCCATAAGCCTTAAGGGGATTAGAGGAGCGAACTAAGTAAGTCCTTAGGTCTCCAGAGTTTGAGCTTAATGGCTGGTTCTGTTGCGTGACTGTCATTTGTAACTTAAACTGTTCTAATCTAGAGCTAATGAATTTAACAAGCAAATTAAAAATGCAGGTACCAAACAAAAGTAATAGGAGTCCTAGCATTAGTGGTGCTATTAAGGACAAAAAAAACGATGTTAGGCTTGGTATGATTTTATGGTCTGCTAGACAGAGTCTGAAGAGTGTCCTTGCTAATTTAAAGAGTGTAACCATGAAGCTTAAGCATGGGTTTGTTTTTTTTTTGTTTTTGTTTTTATTTTGAGACAGAATCTCACTGTCTGCCTTATTTTTTTTTTGTTTATCTTTTTAAAAATTAAACCATGGTTGTGTACATAAATGCAATCATGGGGTACAATGTGTTGGTTTTATTTACAATTTGAAATATTTTCATTAAACTGGTTGACATAGCATTCATGGCATTCTTTTTATTTATTGTGTACGGACATTTATATTCTACATTTAGGAGGTCTCACCTGTTAATCTCAACTTCTCCTGAGTTATTTACTCAGGTTTAACAAGAAGAATTGGTAACGGCACCTACCCTCCCTTGCCCTACCAGAAAGTAGTCTGGTACTATGCGATTATCTAGTACATTAGTCAGTGAATTTAAAGAGATCTGCCCGTTTTGGAGAGCCTTTCCAGTATTAGTTACCAGGGATTTAAGAACCAGGTTAGGTTTTTTAATGTGGCCTTGTGGTATGCAATGCCCCCCTTGCTAGAGGCTGCTAAGCCTATGGTGGTTCCAATGTCTGTGACAAAGGGTGAGATCACATGTGTGGTGCATATTCGAAGGGTCACGAGAAAACTTCTAAACAAGGATCAAGAATGTTTTCATATAGTAAACGAGAAAATATCATGAATGGTATGTCAATCAGGTTGATAAAAATATCTCAGATTGCATGTGAAGCCCCCACACTGTACCCTATGATTGAACTAATGTACACAGCTATGATTCAATTAAAAAAAAAAAGAAGTAATAAATCAGATGACCAAGAGAGCTGATTATTTCAGTTATCACAGTGAGAAGGAGGCATCAGCTACTCCGTGCCTAATCCTATTCTTAGCACTAGGGCCATAAAAAGGCAGGCAAATGATGGCAAAGACATGACTTCATATAAAATAGTAGTCACTATTGGTTGGGCACAGTAGTTCACGCCCATAATCCCAGCACTCAGGGAGGTCAGGGTGGGTAGATTGCTTGATCTTACAAATTAGAGACCAGCCTGAAAAATCAGGAATTATGACAGGCATCTGTGGTCCCAGCAACCTGGGAGGTTGAGGCAAGAGAATCTCTTGAGACCAAGTGTTTGAGGTTGCTGTGAGCTATGACACAACCGCACTCTACACAGGCGCAAGAAAGTGAGACTCTGTCTCAAAAATAAATAAATAAATGAATAAATAAATAAATAAATGTCACTATTATGCAATCTTTGAAACTTTTCATAGAGTTCTTTACTGAAGCTTTTATCCATGACTTAAACTTAGAGAAATAAGTTTTAGAACACAAAACCAACATTAGTGGTTGATAATTACAAAACCACTGACAATTATCAATTTTCTAACAACTAACTTACATAATAAAAGTCTCAGCCATTGTGGGATGGGATGAGCTACCATCTTTAAAGCAGACGACAACAGAAGGAGTCTTGTGGTTGCTGAAGGAAGACCTTTTTCTCTGGGAGGACCCTGGGGGTTCCTTCCACCTCTAAGAGTTTATAAATGAATACCCCTTTTCCCAAAGACAGTTAAGAAATAAGCCCAGAAGATATTATTGTTTTCACTCTCTCTGATTTTCCCATGTTCCTACCCACCTCCTGATCTGGAGGGCAACTGAAACTCTTTACACACATGTAACTACAAAACCATCATTTGACCTTAAAAATAAGTGACCTTAAAAATAAGTGGCACACTTCTCGAGGGTGGGACACAATTATAAGAGGGAATTTACTTAGCAAATGTAATCAGGATAACCTAACTCTTAGCACCCTTAATGAATCCCAAACAAGAAAAGAGAAAGTAAGCGCATAAAGACATTGTATCCTTCTTCCACAAGTTAAGGATCGGTATAATCCCCTCGCCACAATTGGGAGACATTATTTGTTGAAACAATAAAATTCCTTGGCATTTTGTTTTCTATATAAGAAAGACATTTTCCATGCTCCAGCATGACAAAAATACCTGTACTGGGTACAGTTTCCTGAAATGTGGCACCATATGTGCATCAGTAAACATTATGTGTAGAGTAAATTAAACCAAGCCTTATAATTAGGCAGTAAGGAAATTACTGTAGACCTGAAAGAGTAAATCAGCAGTATTAAAATGTTCTCTATTTTCTCTGAAGCACTTCAGAGTGCCATAAAAAGCCCGTGTCACTGTGATAAACATCAAGAAGAAATGCATTTGGAGCAAGACAACCTAAAAGACACCACAATTCAAATAGGTCTTCGAATCAGGAGTCCAAGGTGTCATCTCATAAAATTTAAAAGCCAGCCCTTTTGCCATGAATGTGTGAGGAAAAAAGAAAGCCACCTGAAAGAAAGCCACCTGACATGCCTATGCCTGAGGAACATTCTCCTACAGAAGGTGCCATAAAGACTTTGATAGAGGCTCTGGACCAGAGCCAGGACTAAGGAGAGTTTCATCCATGATGAACAAAATAGCAACATTGTAACTAAAGGCAGGATCAGTGTGGCTGATTATTCTTTTTCCTTCAGGCTCAAATATGGCTCAGCATTGCATTTATGGTGCTATTTTGTTCATCATGAATTTATTTTGCATTCATTTAGATTTTCTAATATACTGCATAAATATGATTTATCTTGATTAGTGAGTTTTTTTGGCTCCCCATAAAATCTTGCACCTGAGGCTGGTACCTCATTCACCTTGAGCTGAGTCTTCTAAAGCTTGCCAAGCAACAGAAAATTGCTGAGTTAAGTAAGGTATCCTCACTTAAAACAAAAATTATTACCGTGATATAAATGGACTTTTAGGTGAGGAAGTCCAGGCCTTGGAACAATGGACGTGTGAGATTGGGATGGAGAGAGGTTGCTGATTGGGATATTTCCTGGGTGGGTGACTACATACACCTGTGAAGTACAGCCTTACTTTATTTGGAACACTAGGATATGAAACGAATAATGAAAGAATCATAAGCTATAGGCAGAGGTAAAAACAAATAAATCTTAAATCCACTGAAAAAAGTGTCAAAATAGAGGTATTTGTAAATGCTTTAGGAAGTCTACCAGGTAAACTCTGTTTACAGGAATAGGTTAAAGTTGTAATGATATGGAATGTTTGAGGAAAGCCGTGGTAGGAAAAAGAATATGAGTTTTCTTGGAAGAAAACAAAAAGGCAGGGCAGGGTCATTCCAGGCAGAAGCAACAACAAATGCAATGGCAGAAGGGCCTGGTAACACCGGCTTACTAGACAGCTGGATCTAGCATGAGCTGAAGGTAGGGAGGCTGGGGTCCAGGAGATGGGTTTTGTGGCTGTGACCCATCATTTTTTGTGAAAAGCAATTAATCAGAGCCACCGAGAGTAGAGAGAAAAAAAAATGGGCTAAAAATGTATTTAGGAGGTGGTATCAACAGGACAGAATGACAGATGGAGATCTAAGGAATGAAGAGGCAAGGAGTTGCACAGGGCTGGTAACTCTTTTTAAAAAGTGGATCACGGCAGGAAGCACACAGCCATGGGAGGCCAGGGTGAAATGAGGGTTTGGCTTTCAGTTGTCCTGGAAATTTCATTCAGCCGAGAGAGCACAAAGATGAGTCAAGGGCATGTATCATAAATAGAGGGGTGTTATAGCTAATACCACCTTCCTCACACTGTCCTACTCAAACAAGAGCAACTGAATTCCCTCAGCCATCAGCAGTGACATCCATGGGAATCAGGAAGGCCCGAGGTGATGAGATCCCAGAGTAAATGGGCTCCTACCAGAGCTGGTGGCAACAGCAGGCAGGGCAGAACCTCTGGAAGATGACTCATTTTCTAAATTTCAGATTCATCTAGCTTCCTTGGGAAATGGGGAAATAAAGAAATATCAGCAGTCCTAATGGAAATTTTCCCTGGGAAAACTGATGCCAGAAGCCATCTCAGGTACTAAAAAGTAACCTCAGCTAGGAAGGGTCAAATGGAACAGATATATTTGGCCACAAGCTGACTGCAATGGTCTGCTGGGTACATTCAGTCAGGATCAAGGCGATTAGCGGCTATCATCCACCAAAGAAACACCTCAGTTCAGGCCATAATGGTGAATGCACAACACACTTTTCATAGTGGTGAATGCACAACATACTTTTCGTCTCCCTTTTAGCAATAGTTTTGGATAAGAAATCTCAGCCTAAACATAACCTCCAACAATAAATATGTGCCAACTTCTTTTAACTAGGATCGGTCTCCTGGAATGAATATTCTGATAAACTGAAAGGCCATTCCGGAAAAACGAAAACAATATACTAGCTTTGTTGTTTAAATCATCATGGTTGAAATCTACATTTTCTTGCTTAAGAACGTAATCCTGGAAAATGTCATAGAATTTTGTTTTTATGATCATACAATGGATCTCTCAGACTCAAGATTAGAATTTTTTTTAATTAGTTCATTTATTAACTTATTTATTTTTTTGAGACTGAGTCTCACTCTGTCACTCTAGGTAGAGTGGCATGACATCATCATTCCTCACAGCAACCTCAAACTCCTAACTTCAGGCGATCTGCTTGCCTCGGCCTCCCCAGTGGCAGCTGAGACTATTAGCCACCATGCCTGGCTAGTTTTTCTATTCTTGGTAGAGACGGGGTCTCACTCTTGTTCATGCTGGTCCTGAACTCCTGAGCTCAAGCAATCCACCTACTTCGGCTTCCCAGAATGCTAGGATTACAGGAGCAAGTCCCTGTACGCTGCCAAGATTAGGATTCTTAATGAATTCTCACTGGCTAAAATGAGAGAAGGTCTCAGAGATTAGTTTGAATCCAAACATTCTTTGGAATGTGTTTTGGGCCTCAAGGAGTATTGTTTAGCCTTCCCCTTTCCACTTTCCCTAGATTGCCAGAAACTAGAAAAATTAGCAGAGAAGAGCAGATCAGTAGCCGAAGCAGACTTGTAATTGTAAGTTTCTCTGTTCGTACTTCTGTTATATGTCTCTGTTCTCAGTAGAGTGGGCTATTTGATTCATTAGTGTTAATCAAACCTATGAGATTCTTCGTGTGGCCTAGACTTCCTTGCAAGAAAGAGGTCAAGCCAATGTATGAACAATCAACCATCTGCTGGCTTATGGAAATAAATTAAGCCCCTTTGTGAATTGAACAGTTCTTTGACAAGGGAAGAGCTTACCCGTAGTGATATTTCAAGAACTACTACCAACTGATAAATGATGTACTTTGGACTTGGCCTCATGAATATTTTCCAGGAGATAAATAAGTATGTGGGGGTCTGACATTTAGGGCTGATTTATCAGGATTATCTTAAGGTAGAGGAGGCTTGAATAGACTATAACCTATGATGAGGATCATGTCCAAAGAATGACCTTTCACAGTGTGATGAAACGCTCTCCTACCTACTCTGCTCTGTTCCTCTTGAGTTTTTTGATGTGTCTGATCTCATTTCAGCTGTCTCTAAGATTCTTATGTTCTATATTTCAAATCCTATTTGCTACATGATCATTTTCTGGTAAAGAATACAAACGTTAACATTTAGGGGAAATCAATATTCCATATATTTTTTGTTGTCATTATATAGATAGCCTCCTATTCTTATGAAGAAAAATAGAGTTGAATCCAGAAATAAATGATTTTCAAATGTTTTCTTACAATGAATTTAAAAATAATTGGCCCTATCATGGACAGATGTGAGAAGAAGCACTGAATGCCTTAACGTTCCTTTTTTTTTCTGTAAATGTTTTAGAAAGTCGATAATTCATGCTTTGACAAGCAAGATAGCTAAACATAATAGCGCTTTTTAAAAAAGAGAACTCAGTGGACCATAACAGCTTGAGACCCAAGAGATGATAACATATCACAGACAAGAACCAAGTGTTTGACATTTACCATCGATGTTTTTTTCTGTCCACAGTGCATACATGTCACCCATTCCAAATCCTACAGTGGCAGAGGTACTGTAGAAAACCACAAAGCACTTCAACAACTCATGTGAGCCTTCCTTCTTCCCCACATATATCCCCTAGAGCAGATTAGCATGTGGGTGACCCTCTTGCATATGCCGGTTCTGTGGAGAGGCAGGATGGAGGAAAAGTCATGAGCAAAGGCCCTACTGAAAGACAGCATGGGCTGGCGCCTCAACACACCCATTCCCTGGGTGGTGGCCATGGTTGCATTACTTTTTTTCACTTTCTTATTTGTACAATGGGCCTGGCAACAATCTTTTCTGGCTTACTGACTTTGCATGTAGATTAAACACTGTCAATTCATAGAACTTAGAAGAGTTCCAAGTACACTACAAGGAGTCAATGACATAGTTTATGTTGGCTATAATTCAGTTTACATTTTTGTGGACAGTGGGTTTTGCAAGGTCTTCCCAATAGCTGTTCACCTTCAGCCATAGTTTTTAAACAAGGATTGGGTCAAAAAGTGGGAACATCTGAGGAAATTCTTTAGCTATAATTGTTTCTTATTACTGTTGGAAGATTTCTCTGTTGTTCAACTGGAGATAGGGTCTTGATAAATCAGTCTTTTTTCTTTTTTCGTTTTTTGAGACAGAATCTCACTCTGTTGGCCTAGGGTTAAGTACCATACCATCAACATAACTCACAGCCTCACAGCAAACTCAAACACTGGGGTTCAAGCAATCCTCATGCCTCAGTTCCGAGAGTAGCTGGGATTATAGAGACACCACCACAGTGTCCAGCTAATTTTTCTATTTTTAATAGAGACAGGGTCTTGCTCTAACTCAGGCTGGTCTCCAACTCCTGAGCTCAAGTGATCTTCCTGCCCCAACATCTCAGAGTGTTCAGATTATAGGTGTGAGCCACTACGCCCCACATGATAAGGCAGTCTTTAAATAAACCATCCAGTGACATGCTTTGCCTATTAGTTTTTAATCCTTTGTTATATTACCATTCTATTAAATATTCACCCCCATGTAAAAGCATTCCACACATGATTTTTGTTGTTCAAATTGTTCTCATTGTAATAATAGAACTGAGACTTTTGTCAGGTTGATACTTACTGAACATCATTGATGGAATCATTGTCATGGCTAGTAAGGGTGAAAGGCCATGAAAATGACCCTCAATTAGTTTGGGGAGTGAGAGAGCTGCTAAGCTTGACAATACTGTAATGTTTTACAGTAATGCAATACTGTAATGCTTCTCACGGGGAAATGTTTGGGTACTGATTTGCTTATAAACTTAAGAAGTAAAAGACTAAGGAAAAGGGCAAAATAATAACCAGGATCAACCAGCAATCTGGTAAGTATAGTAAAAATTAAGAGACCATGTCTAGAATAGTACACTGGCAGTGCTCAGAATGGCAAGGAGGCTCAGCTGGAAGATGCCACTAGGACTCTCTGAAAACAGAAAGACTTTGTGAGGCACTAGGTACCCAGAAGGAGAGTCAGCCAAAAGCTATTGTTTCCACAATGATCTGATTTCAGTATCACAACAGTGACAATAGCTCAGACAGGAGGCCTATGGTGCCCATAGCTCTAAAATTAGAACATAATGTTAAAAGCTGGTGGTTATAGTCCATTTTTAATTCCAAACTAAACAGTCCTAAGAGGATTCTATTCTCCCATCGCCCCTTGTCTTTGCTTTAATTGGCAAAATGGATCCATGCCAATCAGTTTTAAATTATACATTTGTGTTCCTATGATCTTTTTCACAATTGAGATTCTTCCGTTTCTCAAAAGAGGGGTTCTACTTACTTGAAAATTCTACTTAAACAGAAATTCTTTTTATTCAATAACATTCTTATTATTTTTTTTAAAAGACCCATTAAGTCTAATTCCACTTTCTTTCATTAGGAAAATCCAAGATAATGATCATGACTGATTTTATTTACTTTAATATTGGTAACTAGAACTTTCTAAGGCCCCAGGGTTGCCCTTATAAAGAACACTGTCCAAATTTAGGAATAGAAAGGAAAGGTGGGAAATTGAAAGAATGGGAAATCATGAAAGTCACTAGAAATCTTTTTTTTTAAATCCTTGATTTCACTCACCCCCCCACCCCCATGAGATTTTTTTCCTCTAAATATTATATAAAGCACTCCATGTGTCCAGGGAGCAGACATAGTGATCGTGATAACTGAGGGTTTCCATTTAGCATCTGCTCTAGGCAAAGTTTATCTGTAATCAACAGAACAGAAAGCGTCTCAGCAACAGGGAAACATTCATTTGAACCATCAGCATTTACTGGGCCATGATTCTAGAGGGGCTACCAGAGAACAAGGCAAAACTTTGTTAATTCAAATAACTAGCTAACCAAATCGGAGCTGATGTCCTACCTGAGCAAGCCAAATGAGTCATTCATTGCATGTTCCATCTGTACAAGTGCTGGGTAGATTCAATTTAGATCAGAGACGTTTTTGTACCACTACAGGTGTATATGGAGAGACAAAAGAGATGGGAAGAAAGACAGAAATATCCCAACAGATGGGTAGGGATGAAAATAACAGATGGGGACCATCTTAGTTTCAGAAAGGCAGACTGGAGAAGAGAAAGATGTTTCAACGAAATTCGTGGACATAGTGTGAAATTATGGCATAACTGTTGGATCTTGATACCACAAAACAATTCTCCATGTATCCTTATTCCCCCATATTTTGGAGAAATGTAGTGGGAAAAAAATCACATGTATGGAATCATTTCGGGGAGGACATACTCTTCTACTGCCAACCCAAAGGAAGCTCTCTAAGGAGTTTGTCACCTACGCATTTAAAATTTCACTACAAATTCCACCTTCAAATTTTACCACTATCTTCTGATAAAAAGAGTTAACCCTTTTCTAGGAATTACAACGCAAATGTACACATTATTTTGTTCATTCCTTTCTAATAAGACAACAACAACAACAAAACACTGCTATGATAGATATATGATTGGAGATGGAGAGAACTGAGAGTGCTGGTTCCTGCATATGAAAAAGTAATCTCTGCTGAGACCAGAAGATCAGGGGATGGGAGGACCTACTTCATGAATTTTGCCTAGCTGACAACCTAGCCAAAGGCAAGCCCTGGAGATGTCCTCTTTCTCCTTTTAAAATCTGATGATCAAGCCTTAGGACCTCTGGCACAGAAAACGAATAAGAATTTTCCTTGGTATCATACAATTTCATATATTTCACAAAAGAGCTCACAGCTCTAGTTTGGCTCCTTGTTTTTATAGATAAGAAACAGAGACGAAAAGATGAAGGCTCCACAGTCCCACTGGTGCTTTGATGGCAGACCTAACATTAAAACCCAGGGCTCTAATGTTTTCCATTAACCTTTCTTTCAATTCCTACTACTCATTACAAACTGGAATATGGAGAGATCATCTGAGACAGCAAGGAGAGGCAGACCTGACCATATATTTATTTGTTGTTATTAACTGCATAAGAATAACATGTTTTATTCTGCCTTATTTCAGGGTAAAACAAAAAGCAACTGCTTTTCCCCAAAGGAGTTAGGTGGGGAGTCAAACTAAAGTCTTCCAGAACAAATTGCATTGTCTTCTGAAAAACACCAGCTCAGATGGCACCTGTAGCTCAGTGGGTAGGGCACTGGCCATAAACATCCAGGCTGGCGGGTTCAAAACCAGCCCAGGCCCACCAAACAACAATGACAACAACAAAAATAACAACAACAAAATAGCCAGGCATTGTGGCTGGTGCCTATAGTCCCAGCTACTTGGGAGGCTGAGGCAAGAGAATCCCCTAGGCCCAGGAGTTGGAGGTTGCTGTGAGCTATGTGACGCCATGGCACTCTACCGAGGGCAATAAGGTGAGACTCTGTCTCTACAAAAAAAAAAGGGACTAAAAAAAATAAAAGATGGAAAGGTCAATAAAAGGCCTAGAACATACCAAACAGTTCTCCCTAGACAAGGACAAAATGATGAAAAGTAAAGGAGGAAGACAAAGAGGAGAGAAAATGGGAGAGGAATGCTGGGATGCAGAGGACCAGTCCAAGATGTTCAATCCCAGAGCATGGATGTTTCCAAACCAGGCAGCCCCTGGGAGCAGATGTGTCAGCCTCATAGCACAGAGAGGACAGAGAGGAAGTTCTCAGGGGAACAAAGAAAGAAAACCTGTGGAAGGCAAAAGGTCCCATTAACACAGAGCACAGTGAATTGGAAAAAGATGCCATGTAGACGCCTTCCTGTGAAATTTCAAAGCATTGAGGATAAAAAAATAGATCTCAAAAGCATCTGGAGATAAGACTCATGACTCCCACAGAGGTATGACCACGAAACTGTCATGACACCACCAAATAGTATGACAAAAGATCTAAGCCTTTTATTTATTTATTTATTTATTTTATTTTATTTTATTTTATTTATTTATTTTTTTTTGGTTGCAGCCGTCGTGAGGCGGGCCCGGGCTGGATTCGAACCCACCAGCTCAGGTATACATGGCTGGTGCCTTAGCCCATTGAGCCACAGGCGCCGAGCCATTTATTTATTTATTTGAGACAGAGTCTCAAGCTGTCACCCTGGGTATAGTGCTGTGGCATCACAGCTCACAGCAACCTCCAACTCCTAGGCCCAAGTGATTCTCCTGCCTCAGCCTCCTGAGTAGCTGAGACTACAGTGGCCCACCACAACACCTAGCTATTTTTTGTTGCAGTTGTCATTCTTTTTTTTTTTGAGACAAAGCCTCAAGCTTTTACCTTGGGTAGAGTGCTATGGCATCACAGCTCACAGCAACCTCCAACTCCTGGGCTCAAGCGAGTCTCCTGCCTCTGCCTCCCAGGTAACTGGGACCACAGGCGCCGGCCACAACGCCCGGGCATTCTTTAGCTGCAGCCATCATTGTTGTTTGGCGGGACTGGGGTTGGATTCGAACCTACCAGCTCAGGTGTACATGGCTGCCGCCATAGCCCATTGAGCCACAGGCGCTGAGCCGCAGTTGTCATTGTTTTAGCAGGCCTAGCTGGGTTCGAACCCACCTGCCTCAGTGTGCGTGGCCAGCGCCCTACCCACTGAGCTATGGGCACTGTCTTTTACGTTTTAAGGGAAAATTTGGGATTTTTAGATACGTAAGACACCCCTTTCTGAAGACTTGCTTCTAACATAACTAAACAATTTGAAGAAAACCATGAGCAGGGAAAGCATGGGGGCGGCTGAGTAGTGGCCCTGTCGGAAGGGCTGTGAGGTGACCTCCCCAGCTGACCAGTAGGCAGAAGCCTTGGAGGGCAAGCAGGGTCGAGATGGACAATGCCTTGAGGGAAGAATGGGGGTCACTCAGAGCAAGAAGGGCAACATTTAACATGAGAAACTAGGTAAATGAGTGAAGACAGCGTGAAGGCACACTCTTCTGTCAGGAAGAAGAAAAAGAAAGCTGTTATCAACTCAGTGAATAAAAATCTGTATGTAAATAAAATAAAAAATCTTGGTGAGTTGGTAGGTTCCAACCTGGCCTGAGCCAGCTAAATAGAAAAAAAAAAAAAAGTCTTGGTATACATACAAAGCAAACCACACTATGGCATTATATTAAGCAATTCATGGAGTGTAATCTTTTTCTTTAAGAACATTGGACTTAAAGAGAGAGAAATGCTAGGCCATGAGGCTGTTCAATAAATGAAAAATATATATGGGCATAATCAGAAAATACTTCTGATTTTTAGCCTTTGGAATCTATCTTTGTGAGGACAACCATGAAAAAGTAAGTACTTTCACACTGTTCCAACAGTAAACAGTAACCTTGACAATGCAAAGTTAAGTGTCCAGTGTCACAAGTTGGAAGTGGAGGAGGAAGGGCCTCACCTTCTGTGGGGTCAGAGGACAGAGCTACCGTCCAAAGTTGGTGAGACAAGAGACAGAGGTTTAGGTGTTGTGTACTATATTATTTAATGCTGCACAGGCACTTGAGGAAAACATAAAAGAATGACAAAATCACAATGAGTGGAGGCAGGAGGCAAGTGTGCCCAAGCTCACCTGCTCAGGCCCCGATGATCTAACACTTGCTACTGCCCACACTGGCCCTGCCACCTCCTCTGCATACCTGTAGGCTCCCTGTTACTGTCCTCCTTGCTGTCTTCCAGTTTCCCAAGCTTACTCCCTCTCAGGGCATCTGTACTTGCCACAACCCATCCAGACAGGCAAGGCAGCTGAGATTCCACCAAACAGAGGCCACCCAAGCCTCTTGCCATCTCTCAGGCATGACAGCCGGCCCTGCAGCCACATGTCCTTTGCTCACCTGCCCATGGGAGAGGTTGTTTTCTTTTTGCCCTAGCCCACATAAATATTTGACACTGTATATTGTTTTGTTTTTGTTTTGGGGTTTTTGTTTGCTTGTTTGTTTGTTTTTGAGACAGAGCCTCAAGCTGTCACCCTGGATAGAGTGCTGTGGCATCACAGCTCACAGCAACCTCCAATTCCTGGGCTCAAGCGAATCTCTTGCCTCCGCCTCCCAAGTAGCTGGGACTA
>CAUYON010164800.1:0-10889 GCA_963573935.1 Arctocebus calabarensis | reverse complement strand
TGTCAATACAAAATGGGTTATGGAAAAGCTGTATGTCCTGTTCATGGAGATGAAACTCTTCAAATCTAAATTGGAACTCCTTTAGTAACTTTTTCAGTGAATTCATACATGTTTTGTTTAGGAATGCAACCTATGGTTTTTCTGCTAACAGATTTTATGGCCAGAGATGAGTCCACTGCTAAACAGGACAGGCAGCAGAGGCAAAAACGCCCAGCGGGCTGGATAAATGTCCTCGGCGGGCCATAGTTTGAGGACCCCTGCTCTAGAAGCTTCTTCAGGGAGGCATCTTAGGAATTATTTCTCTAAGTTCTCGTGTATTGTTTGTGGTTGGTCTATACCAGGGGTCTGAATTTGGATTTGAGTTAGAAGTATCACATTGAATTTTATGTTTTAAAAAATTCCTAAAGAAAATGATGTTCAGTAACTGCATCATTTTATCCCAAAGTCCTAGAATTCCTAATGGACATGACACCCTTGTAACCCCAAATGTTCAGTGCAGAAACTTGGTAAACACAGATATATCTTCAATTTTTTTTTAGAGACAGAGTCTCACTTTGTTGCCCTGAGTAGAGTGCTGTAGCATCACAGCTCACAGCAACCTCCAGCTCCTGGGCTTAGGTGATTCTCTTGCCTCGGCCTCCCAAGTAGCTGGGACTACAGACGCCTGCCACAATGCCTAGCTAAGGTAGATCTTTAAATACTTGAGTCCTCCCTCTTTTTTGCTGTTAACAGCCAACCAGTCTGCAAATCCCATCAATTCTACCTGTCAAGTATTTCCCAAGTCCATCCACCCCGCTCCCATCCTACTGGGGCCCTCACCCCTCAGCTGGAGCACTGCCACAGTCTCCTAACCTCTCCTTGCAGCTGATCTTGCCACCCTCTGCTCCATGCCTCACATTGCAAACGTAGCTCCATAAAACTAACCTGATCACATCACTCCACATTTTAAACTCTTCAGTGGAGTCTTAGAATCTTAAAAGTGGCTCTAGTGGCCCAAATGCCAAGGTCTCAAGCTACTGCTTAGCCCAGAGAGGCACCATTTTCTTCCAGCTCTTTGATTCTCCAGACCGACTGGATTTCTTTGCACTCCTCAAACATTCCGGGTTTAAAGGCCCACCACACTAGTTATTTTCTCTTCCTGGAATGTTGTGCTCTACATATGTATCTGGGCTTCCATTCCATCTAGCCCAGGAGGCTGCTTTTCCCTTAATGTTGCTGCACTAGGCCCCAATTCCCCTTCACTTCATATATTCTCTGTGCTACTTCCCACACTAAAGTATTATTTCAAGATACAACAGAAAACATGGGTGTAAAGTTATTTAAACCACATTATCCTAAAACAAAGGAATTCACCTAGGATTATTTTTTGACAAAATACTGTAGAACAAAAGGTTAATAACTCTGTGCACTCCTAATCTAGTTGAAGAGAAGAAGGTTTGGCTTTGTGGGGCCTGGTGCCTCTGTCGTTTTAGGAGCCTTTACGAGAGCACCTCCCAAGGCCTGGAAAGAGACCCGTGCCAGTGAGAGGCTGCAGAGGTTGAGTTCCCAGCTCTCGGGCACATGTTCCTGGGGTGCAGCTGTACAGTGTGGGTGCTTACTTTGTGGACTTGCTTTTGCTTTAGCAGAACTGATCTGAGTGGCTGATCTGAGTCTGGTTCCTGTCCATGTAACTAACTATTCCTCTATCTTAGAGGAATACCCCCTGCCTCACCTGCACCCTGCAGAGCCATCTCCCACTCAAGTCCCCATACCCAGCCATCTCTGCTATGGTCAAAGCAGGCACCTGGGAGAGAGCAAGAATGCTTAGGACACTTTGGCAACAATCTGGACCTAAGGGTTTGGCCTTCATTGGAGAAGGAATGAATGGGTTTGGCCTTCATTGGAGAGGAGAGAATGAACTTGATTGCGTGTAGGGGGTGGAAAATGGGACACATGTAATGTTGATTCTGAGTAACTGCGAATGGGAGCCATGGACCAAGTTGTGGATTTGGGCCTTGCACATTTTATTTAGAGGAAAATGTAGTAGGGAGTAGAATCATATGAAATACAAAAAGTCGCCTATTATATCTATGTCATTCATCATATTCGTAAGGTTTGGGAAGAGTAATTAGCAAATCATCTTCCTTTAGCACAACCAAACACATAGCCCTAGAATCAAGATTGCAAGGCAAGATCATTTTTAGAATAAATGCTCTGTGTGCTGCTCACACACAATGACACAACCTTCGTACCTAGAAAGAGTAACAGAGGTTTTCTATCAAGGTAAAAGGCAATGCATTAGAAGGTTAAGGGTGAGGATCTGGGCCGGGTTTCTGTGGATCATATCTTTGCTCTGCCACTAAGAAGTTGTGCCACTGACACCAAATTACTTACACTCTTGTCCCTCAGTTTTCTCATCTGTGAAGTATAGATACTAATACATGTAGAGCCTCTGTAAGTTGACCACCCAAGGGACTGTAACAAACTGGCCAACATACAGAGACAGTCAACGTAAGGAACTAGGCCTGCTGTACTGATACGTACATGTGGGGCATGACTGGTCTGTGCAAATTAGGTCAGTTTAAGGAGGTTATCAATGTAGGGACATGGTCAGCTGTGTTTTACTGTAGTATATACCTTATAGAGTTCTAATGGGGTTGAATTATTTTTTCAGCTTTGTTAAGATAGAATTGACAAATAAAAATTGCATCTATTCCAGGTATGCAACATGACAATTTGATATACGTACACACTCTGTATTAATTATAAGGTAATCAACACATCCATCACCAAACATTGTTACTTACCATTGTGGGGGTGTGCATGGGCGGTGAGGACACTCCCAGAATTTATCGTCTCATCAATGAAAGTCTGTACCCTTTGACCAACATTTCTACATTACCTGTGGCAGCCACTGTTCTCCTTTCTGTTTCTATGAGTTTGACATTTTTAGATTCTGAAAATAGGTGAGCACATATAGTATTTGCCTTTCTGTTTGGTTTTTTTTTTTTGTCATTTCTATTTCTTTAGAAAATTTTTCAGTTTGTTCATACACTGTTTTCCTGATTTTGCTGGGTTCCAGGGTTAATAGGATTGCCTCCATACCCCAGCTGAGTAGAGCTGGAGCCAGTTGTGTGGCTGCTGCGAGGCCTGCAGTGGTACTGTGGTTGGTGGGCCTGTCACCATGGCTGGAGCAGGGATACGTCCTGTCTGGCCCCTGGGCAGACTGGCGCGCCTCCAGCACCTTAGCCGGTGGGGCTGGTGCTGGTACGAGGGTCCACTTTGGTGTCTGCAGGCAATAGGCCTTCACCAGCTATGCACAGAGGTGTGGCCCCCTCTGGGTCTCTGGGAGGGATCTGGGTCACTTGGTGGTCCCTGGGAAAGCAGGACTGGCCCCAGACTGCAGGTAAGAGGTGTTGGAACTGAGTTACAGGGCTGCTTCAGCATCCCCAGCTGAGACTAAGGTCTGCAGACCTTCCTCTGGGGGCACAGATGGGTGAGACTCCTTCTGGGCTCCTAGGAAGGCACCGGGGCTGAATTACAGGGCTGTTTCAGGATCTCCCGTGGAACCAAGCTCGGCAAGGCTGCCTCCCAGGGTACAGAGGGGTGTGGCTCCTAGTTGGTGGGCAGGACTGCTTTCAGACCACAGCTTAGAGGGGATGCAGCCAACACACAAAGCCTTGCCAGGGTTTGCTGTGGGCGTGAGGTAGTGAGCCTGCCTCCCAGGGCCCAGATGGGTGTGACTCCCGGTGCTCCCTGGACAGCACCACTGTTCTCAGACTGGAGGTGAGAGGAGCTGGAGCTGAGTTACAGGGCAGCTTTGGTGTCCACTGCTGGGACTGTGGTCAGTGGACCCGTTACCTCATGCATAGGTGAGTGGCAGATGGGCCCTTGGCAGATGGTCTTGGTGGTAGACTCAAAGACAAACCAGGTTGCAGCTTAGTTCACAGGGAGACAAGGTCACTTATGGTCTGTGGCTTTTAGCACAGTCAGTGAAACTGCTACGCTCTCAGAACAGCCCTTCTTGACTGGGGGTTCCCCGGGGTTGTGTTTTCTTCCCTTGACCCCAAGCTCCCACAGAGACGCTTTTATCTGTTGATGGCTATCTATTTCTTCTTGCTGTGGATATACACAGAGGTCCTCCTATTCCACGTGGTACCCACTAGGATTGAATTATTATTTATAAAAGAATGTTTAGAATTGCAACTGGCATGGACATAGTAGGAAGTATCTAAGTATTTCGTAAATAAACACGTTTCCTAAGCTCCCTTTTGATTCTGAAGTTACCTAATTCTGTAGAACAACCTATTCCGCTCAAGCTTTAGCACTGATTTACTTTCCTTTCAAATGACTGTGCATTTGGGCAAACAATTTTAAAACACCATGTGTGCTGGAGGCTGTAGTGAAAGGACAAGAGACGGTCAGCACGCCCACGTGCTTTTCTCCAGGCTATTTAATTCCTTTTAGGAAGCAGCAGCATCTTCGCACTCCCTAGGGGAGTGTTCCGGAGGTGGGGCTCTCACTCCAGGATGGTGCCTGGTTTTAGCCTAGAATTCCATTTTCCCTGATCTGTCCTCTATTCCTGGTTGGCAGATTGTACGTGTATCTCCTGCTCTCATCCTTGGGAGCAGCCATCAGGTGGTGAACTCGCTTAATCCTTTCTGATCTAGGCTTTCTGCGAACTTTGACTTTTTTTAACCTTTTGATCTGTGTCACAAAGTGAAGTCTTACGGATCCACAAGTCCGGTATTTAAAGTGCATGGGGATTCCTCAAAAAACGCACCCCCTCCTTCCTTTCATGTGTTATACATGAGTTGTTAAAAGGAGAAAAATGGCACCTGCCCATTGTTTATTCCTCCGGCTTGCTAACGTGGCTGGACTTACAAGCTGTAATTTTCTCAGATATATATACTGGGAAGACTCGTTAATATTTTGACAATTCTGATGCCAATTGGTCTGTGATTTTTTTTATAAATTATTTCTTCATGTGTACTCTTAGCCTTACAAAACTAACAAAAATCTACAAAAAACATTTAGAAACCTTACAGTCTGTCTTACTGTTTGGCTCAAAGAATTTTTTTTCCCCAAAGCTTAATGGTTCCCAAACTTTTATTTATTTATTTTTGCAGTTTTGGGCCGGGGCTGGCTTTGAACCTGCCATCTCCGGTATATGGGGCCAGCGCCCTACTCCTTGAGCCACAGGCACCACCCCATTTGTTCAAAGAATTTTTGAGGCAATTCATTACATGCTGCTTCACACCCCTCAGCATGCTTGTATATTCCAAATATGCAGAGGATAAGAATGTGCCATCTGAGAAAGGCGATGGTCCTGCACCCACACAGATTCCTATGATAAGAGAAAGCAGACTACGTTTAAGAGTTAATAACAACAATGATAATAAAATAATAATACAAGCACTTATTGAGTGTTTCATGTGTGTCAAGGGCCAAAATAATCAGCTCTTTATGAAGTGTTACCTCGTTTAATATAGAAGCCAACAATCCTCTAAGCAGGTAATATCTACATCTTCACAGCTCATAGCAACCTCCAACTCTTGGGCTCAAGCGATTCTCTTGCCTCAGCCTCCCGAGTAGCTGGGACTACAGGTGCCTGCTATAATGCCTGGCTATTTTTAGAGACAAAGTCTTGCTCTGGCCTAGGCTGGTCTCAAACTCCTGAGTTCAACTAATCGGCCATCCTCAGCCTTTCAGAGTTCTGGGATTATGGGCGTGAGGCACCATGCCCGGCCTATAATATCTACATCTTAAGGACCATTTTAAGTATCTTAGAATAAGATCATGTTAAGTAAGATCTCCCATAAAGTAGCTTGTGATCTACTCTGTTTCCGCAGGTCACTCACGTGTGGCAGACATCTTTCCATGTCAGTATCTCAAGTTGGATAATTCTCTATCAACCTCTCTTTTACTTTTTTTTTAAAATCACACATACTTTAAGATAATAACGAATATATAATTGGAACATAGATTTATTTACTCATATAGATAAATTTATATAGCTACTAATATGAACATACAGATATAGACAAAAATATTTTATACTTTATCACATTCCAGAGAAGAGCTGTGTTAGAAGGAATTTTAACAAAGCAAAATGAAACAAACAAGAAATAAAAAACAACACCTTAAAAGAAGCAATTATTTAGTGGCTTCATTTACAAACATTCTTTTACAAATAATTTCATAAAGTTGGTTAACTGACAGATTTCCAAATTGCTTTGCAAAAGCTGCAAAATGCCCACAAAAATAATTAAATAACACACACAGACACTTCACTTCAATAATGCATATAGTTTCCTGTTCACCTGTTAATAGCATATAGTATTAGAACTCTGTCATTGAAATGTAAATTTTGAAATCTATGTTTTCCCTGTTACGTCAGAACAATTTACCTAGTCAAACAATTATGAGCACAAAATGATTATGGGAAAGTAAATTTTTTGTAAAATTCGATTTGTAAATTTTTGTGTCTTAGAAGGCTACTATTATAATCGAATATAATGATTTCATGTGTTGTTTTTTAAATTTGAGAAAAATTGATGAAAGGAAATTTAACAAAGACTTAATTCAGAGACAGTAATTCAGTAGAGGCTTGCAAAATCTAGACCCCCCTATTCAGCGTTTTCAAGGGAAGTATACATTTTAGAGGGAAACAGATATGGAACACAAAAAGGAAAAACAATATTCCTGAAAAATTGTAAATAATTAAAATTGCTCTTCTATTGCCAGGAATTTTTTCTTCTCCACTGTCATTACTATGTTTTATAAAATACCTCACAGCCTTGTACCTATACAATATTTTTGGAATTGTAGCCTTGTTCATTCATTCTGGGTTTATATATTCAGTGAATAGGGTAACTCATTAGAAATATCATCTAGTCAGTTATACATTAAAAAATACATTTCCTATAGCTTAAGAGCAAAATCTATTTAATTAAATCATCTGCTAATATTGATAAAATTTAAATTCAAGCATTTAAATATACAAAGAAAGAAACAATTTAAGCATGACACCCCTGAAAAGGTCCACTCAGTAAAAAAGAACCGTATTTATTGATCTGGACAGGGAAAAAGAAACAAAAATATGCCAAAATTTATTTTTTTAAGTTAAAGAATGTGTCTTATATGTAAGTTTATGAAGGCAGAATATATGCTGTATTTAACTTAATATGTGTATATCCAGTGTCTAATACAATTTCATATGGAAATTGGCACTGAAAGGTTTTGTTCTCGCTATCGGAGGAAACAGTTCCATTAGTTCGATGTGTCTGCATTATTCCTATGAGTGCTCATTGTTGAAAAGAGAGGCACAAAAGAGAACAGTGAGGTTCATATTTACACTCTTTCTTTTTCTTTTTTATTAAGTCATAGCTGTGTACATTAATGCCATCATGGGGTACAATGTGCTGGTTTCATATACAATCTGAAATATTTTCATCATACTGGTTAACATAGCTTTCGTGGCTTTAGTTATTGTGTGAAGACATTTATGTTCTGCATTTAGTAAGTTTCACCTGTACCCTTCTAAGATGCACCGTAGGGGTGGACCCACCAATCACCCTCCCTCCATCGATCCTCAATATAGCCAACACTCTCCATGTGCCAGAAGTAGTGTGGGGTCCTGGAGTCACAGCATGTCTCTTGTCTGCTTGGAATCCATCCCACAGCGTGGTTAAAGTATGCTGTGATAAGTGCCCTGCAGCGAGGGCAGTGAGGAGAGTCAGGGAAGCCTGTCCTGGTGTGGTCTCTTAGTCCCTAGTGCTGACACCTACTTTCAGCCGCCTCTGTATGAACCCAGCTTTTAGCTCGTCTCTGAACTGGTCATCCTGCCTCCTCATCCTGTTCCCCTCAACTCCATCGGATTCAGAAGCTTTCAGTTACTCCACATCAGGCTCAGGATAAAGTCCAAACGTTACGTCCCAAGTTGAAAGTCTTTCCTGAGACGGCCGCCCCTTCCCTCTCATCTCTACTTTGTTGCACTTGACTCTGAAGGCAAATTAAACTACCTTGAGTTCCAAGAACATGTTGCATTCTCTTTCATCTCCTGGCTTTTGTTCTTGCATTCCCCCCTTCTAGAATAGTCTCTTCCTCCTACTGAAATGTCACTGGGCTAATTCATGGTCATCCTTTAGGCCTCAGCTCAGATCCGTTCACCTGAGTGAGAACTACGAGTGCCGCCCTAGTTGCTTCTCCTTAACTCCTATCCGTTCAAGCCATCACCAGATCTTGGAAATTCTAAGACCAGCTGTCTTTGCTGTGGGCTATTTTAACATTTTTTTCCCTACTTACTAAAATGACATGCAAGGGTGGTGTACTTGTTCCTTTATCACAGGTAGTGAAAGGAACCTAAGAGAGATCAAGTTACATGCTCAAAATCACATGCTTAATAACACAAAGCTAGGATTGAAGCCAAGTTCCATTTGACTCTAAATCCAAACTCTACCCTACTACTTCCTTTCCAAGGCAAGGGATATGCTAACGACCACTGTGTGCTTGTTGCAAAGTGATTAACTTCATTTTATGTAGTTGTTTCTTCCATGCTTATACAAAAATCAGTGGTAATGTAATTAGCACTAGACGGTCAGACATTTTCATCTCTTCAACAGTTCATTTAAGATTTTTGCTTAAAGCAATGCCTGTTTTAAGTGAGGCAGTGGGACGCGATAGTTTCATGTGTATTTCTCTAAGGCATAGAAATTGAGAAATAATTGGACAATGAATTAAAAACAGTATTTAATTTTCTATCAAGGGAATGAGACACTATTTAAAAAGCATTGCAGGCACGCTGTAGGAAATTCATAAAATAATGACAAAAGGCAAGTGCAAAATAAAATCACTTATAATTATACCACCCATAGTTGACCATTGCATCGAATTTTGCTGTCTCCTTTTTATAGATGAAGATATCATTGTATGTATTACTTAATGCTATTTTGTAGTATTCACACATCTCCTTCTACTCATTACTTAATGCTATTTTGAGAAATGGGGGATATTGAAATGGAAGGCAAAGCTTTGAAATCGAACCTCTTGCAGTGTGGTAGAATTACATTTGATAGTAGAATTACCTTTGTGACTTAAATACATTTAGTCATATGTATTTAAGTCACTGATGGTAGAATTGCAATGTGCCTTAAATGCATTTAAATTTAAGGGATAAAAGAAAACTGACAGAAATCAAAGCCCCTGTCTCTCTATATCATGGCAAATTCACCATGGTCGGCCATGGTCGACGCACAAGCTCAAATTTCTAAAATGAAAACTACTATGAAATTAAAAAGTGAAATGAATGAGAGGCCACTTTTACACTGGAGGAATGGTGACTAACTAACTAGATCCAGGCACCTGGCTGTCTTTGAGTCCACACCTGTGCAGACCTGTCAAGGACAAAGCCTGTTCCTCTTACGGAGATTCCTTCCGAATCAACAGCCATTCTAATTTCAAGACCACTAAAGAATACAGGGAGGAAAGGGTAACAGAGGAAAATGTTTTATTAAAATGTTGGCAGGGAAAGGGTCAGAAAATTTCACATGAAAAACCATATCCATTCTTAATCATTTGATGCAATAGCAGAAAATTTTTAAGCAACTTTGTTTTCTACTCACGTGCATTTGCCTTAAATGATCATTGTAAGTAGAGCGGAGTGTTTGAGTAGAGATTAAATACATTCTTATCCCAAATGTAGAACTGCTGAAATGGTTTAATCTTTTTCAATTTGTTCTATTCAATTTCAGCCAACAATAAGTATCTGTGAATTGAACTCCTGTCCAACTTCAGAGAAAATAGAGAATGTTTGCCCTTTTACACTCTAATGAGAATTGAAATTGACTTAATCACAGAGTTATTTTCCAAAGTTTAATGGGATCTGTGTTTTATTTCTGCTACTATTGATTTAAACTATTTTACAAGAAAGAGTAAAAGGACAGAAAATTCTGGATATGTGAAAACTAATGGCGCTTCTTAGCTACTTCTTCTGATCTTAGGGCTATGTATAGCACAAAATAAGAAGGGGAAAATAAAACCTCACGGGAACTATGCTGTGGTATATAACTTAAAGAATGAATAACCAGATCAAAATAACTGATGAGAAAAAGGAAAAACGCTATCAATTCCTAGTGCAGATCCCCTGCTCTCTGCCTGTCCTCCTGTGCCCAGGCCTGCTTTGGGGCAAGTGAGTGCCAACGAAGGGAAAGTACTGGGAGAAGACGCCGCCGCTAGTGAACAGCTTCAGGATGATCCAAAACCACTGCTGGGAAGGTCGAATAGACCCTAAGTCTGAACAGTTCTGAAAAATGTGCCTCGGTAAACAAGGACATGAAAAAAGGCAAATTCTTCATTTGAATAGTGCCTGATTTGCCCAGTTTTTAAATTTATGGATCATGCTTTTGGTGTCGTATCTAACACTTTTTTTCCCCGAAATATTAAGCAATGTTAATAATAAAAATGCAAAGAAAGTAACGTTCACATTGTCAAATAAGAGTATGTCTATTATAGAATGCTTTAACTCTGAGTCTCAGTATGGAGTCTGACTTATTTTTTTCCCCAAGTCTCAAAAAATAGACAACTAGTATTTATAAATAAAAGTCAAAGATAATTTCAAAAAACAGATCATGTCAAATCTTACAGAGACTAGAAAAAGAAGAGATAATTCAAAGTCATTCTACCTAATGGGATACACCTGGTATTAAATTTAGAGAAAATACATTGTTATAAAGGGAAATTACAAACATATTTCACTTATAAATGAGGAGGCAATATCCTAAACAACATATTAACAAGTTGAATTAAAAATTAATGTTTAAGTAATGTACTTTGGTCAAAATTGAATCCAGTTTATGTAAGAATTAGTCACCCTATTCTTTTCCTTTTTTTTTTTGTTTTCTTTACTTCAC
>CAUYON010164795.1:0-21883 GCA_963573935.1 Arctocebus calabarensis | reverse complement strand
GAGGGGAGTGCCAGGAGTTCCAACTTGCAGGTAGAGAATATATACAGTTTTATACAGCTTTATGCCTGGCAGGAGAGTGCCGTGGCACAGGGGAAGGAGGTCCAGTTTTTAGAGGGTCTCTCCCATGGAGTAGAGTGGGAGAACATCTGAACTCTGCTCACATGTTTTTATGGAGGTATGGAGTATACTGTGAGCTGTTCTCTTGGGGGAGGGGACTCCCATCCGCTTGGTGATGTGCTCTGTACCTTTTATTTGTATCCTTGGGGTTGCAGTTTTGCTCTAGCAGGGTTGATGTGCATTCCTCGACTTTGTCTCTTGGCTCAGCTCCAAACCATTGGCTTTCTTGCTAAATTTCTGTCCTTTAACTCTCCTTCTGGATGGAGCGTCTGCAGAAAGCTGGCTACAGACTGCCATCTGGGCTCCTCTTTTTCACCATTTCTATGCATTACACATGCCTCTACTTGTCATTGACTTGAAGGCAGAGAGAAGGAAATAAGGAGGGAATGGTTCAAAGCCAAAATAGTCATACACCTCAGATTATAACCATTGCTGTGTGTGCAATTTTATTTATCAGTGCTGTGCACATAGTGGACAAGTTATTATATGAAATATCTAGTCTTTGTGGAAATTTAGAAGTGCTTTATGTAATTAAAAGTAGTAGTAGTAGAAAAACACTTTGTAAATAGTTTTAAAAACTGTTAGGAAATACTGTGTTTAGAAGTAGAACTGTTAAAACCACCTCTGTGAACACTATACTCTCTGTACTTGTTCACCACTCTCAGGAGTTGAGAGGGAAGAAATTGAAGAAGGTGTTTTGCTATCAAGTACTAGATAATTTCAGCTTATCCATTGCCCTGCATGTTATGTGCATTTCATTTAACTTTCCCATATTATATGTACTGTACATAGATATTTAATGGACAAACGAGTCCCAATTTTATAATATCTAGTTGCTATATGTTAAAGAGGTTGCCAATGTATGACAAAAGAAGAGTTAGTAAGCTAACATTTTGTATACTTTGTGTTAAAATTCATGGAAAGGCTGTCTTCTGAGAAGGATGTTTAGAATTGAAATGATAACATGTAAGTGACATGTGCTTATATCCTCTGGTTTGGTGATGGAGAGGAGTTGGAAAAAATGATGGATTCTATACCAGAATGTTCCTTTTTCGAAGACACTTTCAGATATAACCATTTTTACATGTGTGTAGTTTATTCGACACTAATGTGTATGTATACATTGGACAAACTTCAGTCCTTATTTGCAACATCTAGTCTTTCTGGATGTTTAGAAGTACACAAAGTATGTTAAAAGTAGAGGTAGTAAATAATACATTTTGTAGATACCTTTTTGTTAAAGTTCATATAAAATACTGTCTTGGAAATTGATCAGACTACTTGTGCAGCTTCAGGGCAGAAGGAAAAGAAAGTGCAAAGGGCTTAGAGTTGGTTAGAGTTGAGGCAAGATTGACTATTGTTATGTCTGTGCATTTGATTTTACTTTGCTGTGTATATAGTGTATATAAAGGACAAATGAGTCCAAATTGACAACATCTAGTCTTTCTAGATGATAAAAAGTTGCCAGTGTATGACAAAAGTAGCATTAGTAAAGTTATACATTGAGTAGACTTTGAGTTAAAACACATAGGAAAGACTGTTTTGAAAAAGATTTATGAAAGTGAAATGATGAAATCCCCTCTAAGCATTATAGGTATGCCTAGACCTGTCTATTGGGTTGGTAGAGGTGAGAAGGGGGAGTATTTTAGGCCAGAATGTTGTTATTTAGAAGACACTTTGAAATTATAGCTTTTGTTATGAGTGTGCACCATTTATTCAGTGCTATTGTATATAATGGGAAAAAAACTTAGGTCCTGTTTGAAGCATCCAGTCTTTCTAGATGTTAAAAGTACACAAGATACATTAAAAGTAGAGGGCTACATAATAACTAAGAAAATGCCATGAAGGCTATGTTAACCAGTTTGATGAAAATATTTCAGATTGTATATGAAACCAGCACATTGTACTCTATGATTGCATTAACGTACACAGCTATGATTTAATAAGAAAAAAAAGTAGAGGGCTATAGCAACACTAAGTGTTTTTGTTCTTTCATAGGATTGGTTGTATTGGGAATGGAATTGTTAAAATTGATGTCTTGCAGAGTATGCTGTCACTGGGTGGTGGGGAGAGGGAAGAGAAAGTATGCAGAGAAGGGTTCCTTGGCAGTGAGTTAGACTAGTTCAGATTGCTCAGCTGTTGTTTTTATGCACATTTTAGTTAATATTGCTGTGTATTAGAGGATAAGCAGATCTTAACGCTCAAAGTATGTTAACGTACAGGTAGTAAACTAGTCCCTTTCTTATGTCCTTTTGTTAGTTTTTGGGTCTTGGAGTGACACCTGTTTTTTTATTTTATTTTATTTTATTTTTTGTTTTAGAGACAGAGTATCATTTTGTCTCCCTCGGTAGAGTGCCATGGTGTCACAGCTCATAGAAACCTCCAGTTCTTGGGCTTAGGCGATTCGAGTAGCTGGGACTACGGGTGCCCACCACAACACCTGGTTATTTTTGTTGCAGTTTGGGCAGGGCAGAGTTTGACTTGACACCCTGGGTATATGGGGCTGGCGCCCTACTCACTGAGCCATAGGTACTACCCTGGCATGACCCCTGTTAATCCACTTCTTGGAGCTAGACCTATTCCTATATTTAGTCCCTGGAGCAAAAGAAGAGGAAAGGTGAAGGGAAGGGCTTTTTGCTAGTGTCTCCATATCTAGAAGATGGTTTAGGTTATAACCATAGGTCTATATATGGTTGTAATGTGTCTATATGTGCATTTTTAGTAAAGTTTCTGTGTTTGTTGTGGACAAAGTTCATTATTTTGCAAAATCAACGCTTTGGAGATGTCCTGAGGTGACAATGTATGATAAAAGTAGAATTAGTGGGGCAGCGCCTATGGCTCAGTGAGTAGGGCTCTGGCCCCATATAACGAGGATGGTGTGTTCAAACCCAACTTTGGCCAAACTATAATGAAGAAATAGCTGAGCATTGTGGCAGGAACCTGTAGTCTCAGCTACTTGGGAGGCTGAGGCAAGAGAATCGCCTAAGCCCAAGAGCTGGAGGTTGCTGTGACCTACCATGGGCGATAAAGTGAAACTGTCTCTAAAAAAAAAAAAAAAACAGAAACAGTAGAACTAGTGAAGCAGTGAAGTGGCCACTTTGTGAGTATCTTTTTTTATAACTGATAGAAGAGATGCATCTTAGTAGGCCCAGCGACATGGGAGGCTGAGGCAAGAGGATTGCTCAAGCCCAGGAGTTGGAGGTTGCAGTGAGCTACAATGCCAGGGTACTTTCCTCAGAGCCACAGAGTGAGACTCTGTCACAAATCAAGGGGATGGACAGAGTTCCTTTGATCATGAAAGAGTAAATAAGTAAGACTCTGTGGTTCCTTGAATTAACCTAATTTTTGACTGATTGATTTTAGAGACAAAGTCTCACTCTGTTCCCCAGGCTAGAGTGCAGTGGTGTGATTCTAGCTCTCTGCAACCTTGAACTCCTGGGCTCCAGAGATCTTCTTGTCTCAGCCTGGCAAGCAGTTAGGTCTGTTCTAGCACTTAGCTCATTGTTTCCAAACATCATTGGTAGAGATGTTGCCAGCCTAGCCTTGAATGCTTTGGCCTCAAATGATCCTCCCACCTTAGTCTCCCAAAGACACTGGGATTATAGGTATCAGCTCCTGTACCCAGCATAAATGGATAATACACTTTAATATCCATTTCACATAGTCAATTCATTATTACAGATGTATTTCATTGGTTGTTGCCAAATTCTTTTTTGTTTGTATGTTTGTTTGTTTGTTGGTTGTTTGGTTGGTTTTGGACACAGTCACAAGCTGTAGCCCTGGGTATAGTGCCATGGCTTCATAGCTCACAGCAACCTCCAACTCTGAGTCAGGTGATCTTTTTTCCCTGGTTTATGTATTTTTAGTAGAGGGCACAGTCTTGCTTTTGCTCAGGTTGGTTTTGAACTGGTGAGCCCAGCAATCTACCTGCCTTAGTCTCTCAGAATGCTGGGACTACAGGTCTGAGCCACCACACCGGGCTTGCCAAATTCTATTTCTAGCCAACCTAGGAGTGTAATTCCACCATGATTGAACGAATGAAGTTGCCATCCAATCTGTGGACTTACCCATGTCAATTTATGAGCAGTACATCTGATATGTGTTCTACTGTCATACACCTTATTTTTAGGAAGGTGAAATCCCTTTCACCTTCAGAATTACCTGATTTGCAACTTCACTCTGAGCCTAGTGATGCCAGGATTCATGAGGAAGACTGCCATAGCAATAGCAACAACAGCAATAATAAACAAATGGGACTTAATTAAACTGAAAGGCTTCTGTACTTAAACAACAACCAAAGCAAATAGACAACCTACCCAATGGGAAAGGATATTTGCATATTTTGAATCAGACAAAAGTCTTATAACCAGGATCTATACAGGACTTCAATTAATCTACAAGGAAAAAACCAACAATCCCATACATAAATGAGGAAGAAAGATGAATAGAATCTTCTCTAAAGACGAGAGACAAATGGCCAGTAAACACATGAAAACATGCCCATCATCCCTAATTTTGAGAGAAATGCAAATTTAGACCACCCTGAGGTACCATCTAACCCCAGAGAGAATGGCCTATATCACGAAATCTCAAAATTGCAGATGCTGGCGTGGATGTGGGGGAAAAAGAACACTTTTACACTGTTGGTGGGACTGCAAACTAACACAACTTTTTTGGAAGGAAGTATGGAGAAAGCTCAAAGAACTCAACCTAGACCTCCCATTTGATCCTGCAATCCCATTACTGGGTGTCTATCCAGAAGGAAAAAAAAAAAAAACTTTTATTATAAAAACACTTGTACTAAGCTGTTTATTGCATCCATATTTAGAATTGCTAAAATGTGGAAACAGCCTAAATATCCTTCAACCCAGAAATGGATTGGTAAGCTATGGTATATGTATACCATGGAATATTACTCAGCCATCAAAAACAATGCAGACTTTGCAGTGTTTGTACTAAGTTGGATGGACTTGGAACACATTATTCTTAGTGAAACATCACAGGACTGGAGAAGCATGAATCCTGTGTATTCACCTTGATTTGAGGACAATTAATGATAACGACATAGTGGGGTATGGGGGAAGGAGAGAGCAGACGGGGGGGGTGAGGTAAAGAAAACAAAAAAAGGAAAGAAAATAGTGACTAATTCTCACATAAGTTTGATTCAATTTTGACCAAAGTACATTACTTAAACATTAATTTTTAATTCAACTTGTTAATATGTTGTTTAGGATAGTGCATCCTCATTTATAAGTGGAATATGTTTGTAATTTCCCTTTATAACAATATATTTTCTCCAATCTCAATATCAGGTGTATCCAGATCAAGTAGAATGATTTTTGAAATATTTCTTCTTTTTGTATTATCTATAAGATTTGGCATGATCTGTTTTTTGAAACTCTCTTTTACTTTTATTTATATAATATCACTTGTCTATTTTTTGAGACTTTGGAAAAAAATAAGAATGATAAGAATAAGTATGATGACTTCATACTTAGCCTCAGAGTCAAAGCATTCTATAATAGACACACTCTTATTTGACAATGTGAATGTTACTTTTTTGGCATCATTGTTATTAATATTGCTTAATATTTTGATGCAGTAATCATCTGTTTTCTTTTCTGAAGGTATTTATCTTTGTTCATTCTTTACATGGTTTTTGTTTCTAGTCCTTATCTTAAACATTTTTATTGTTATTACATTTTCAGCCTTTTAAATTCTGTGAAGGCAAAAAAATGGAAACCTAATTTCCCAATTTTTACATGTTTATGTAAAAATAAAACAAAAAAAGAAAAGAAAATGGTGAGTTTTCAGTATTTCTTACCTTGGTTCTTAGCATCATTCACTCAACATTCATGGCCAGAGAAGGTGGCTCACAACTGTAATCCTAGCAGTCTGGGAGGCTGAGGCAAGTGGATGGCTTGAGGTCAGGAGTTGTTGACCAGCCATAGACAGAATGAGAGCCTGGGCATCGTGGCAGACCCCTGTACTCCCAGCCAGGTGGAAGGAAAAGGCAAGAGTCTGGCTTGACTCCAGGAGTCTCAGGTTGCTGTGAGCTATGAGGCCCTGCTACATTACCAAGGGTGACAAAGTGAGCAAAGCTAGAAACGAATTATGTAACATTAGTAAAAATAGCAAAGTGAGCCATGTGTGTGGTAGGAACCTGGAGTCACAGCTAGTTTACAGGCTGAGGCAAGAGGATTGCTTGAGACCAAGGATTTTATGTTGCTGTGAACTATGATGAGGCCAAGGCACTCTAGCCAGGGTGAGAGCATGAGACTCTGTCTCAAAAATAAAGAGAGAAATAAGTAAGTAAATACATCAACTAAAAGAAGAGCCAATAATTCACGAGGTAGTTGAGCCCTTGCCCCAGGGGGTTGGGGGTTGTTTGTTCTGTATATCCTTCGATTGTGCCCCTCATCATTTTTACCCTCATATTCATCTCAAATGAAAGAAATGAAGAGTATGGGGATGGGAAAGCAGAAGGGATAGGAAAGGGAAGGAAAGGAGAAAGGAAAGGAACTTGGTGAAGAAAGGAAAAAAATTAAGAAAGGAAGAGGTAAAATCCCTACCTCCCACCACACACTCAAAGCAAAGGGTAGCCAGTAGTTGAGGAAAAACGGATTAGGCTTCTAAGTTAGTTATCAACTTTCAAACTACACAGCACTCATCATTGGATTGGCCAGGTGGGGTGGCTCAGTCCGGTAATCCTAGCAGTTTCAGAGGCCCAGGCAGGGGGCCTTCTACAGCTCAGGAGTTCAAAACCAGCCTGAGCAAGAGCCAGATCCTGTCTCTAGTCAAAAAGGAACCAATAGGTGCCTGTCTTTCCCCAGGTCAGCTGTAGGCCCAGCTCCTCGGGAGGATGAGGCAAGAGGAATGCGGAAGCCTCACAGTTTGGCATTGTAGTGAGCTATGATGCCAGGGTACTCTCTTCAGGGCCACAGACTAAGACTTTGTCTCAAAAACAAGGAAATGCACAGCACTCCTTTGATCATGAAAAAGCAAATAAGGAAGGCTCTGTGGTTTCTTGAAATAATTCTTTATTATCGTATTATTTTTATTCATTTATGTAATTTTATTTTTTTAGAGACAGAGTTTCACTTTATTGCCCTAGGCAGAGTGCTGTAATGTCACAGCTCACAGCAACCTCCAACTCCTGGGCTTAGGCGATTTTCTTGCCTCAGCCTCCCGAGTAGCTGGGACTACGGGAGCCGCCACAAGGCCCAGCTACTTTTTGCTGCAGTTTGCCCGGGGCCGGGTTTGAACCCACCACCCTTGCTATATAGGGCCAGCGCTCTACCCACTGAGCCACAGGCGCTGCCCATAATTCTTGATTGATTGATTGATTTGAGACAAGGTCTCACTCTGTTCCCCAGGCTGGAGTGGTGTGATTCTAGCTCCCTGTACCCTTGATCTCCTGGGCTCCAGAGAGCCTCCTGCCTTGGCCTGGCAAGCAGCTAAGTATGTTATGCCACTTGGTTCATTGTTTCCAAACATTATTGGTAGAGATGAGGTCTTAAGATGTTGCCCAGGCTAGCCTCCAACGCTTTGGCTGCAAATGATCCTCCCACCTGGGCTTCCCAAAGACTCCTGTACTCACACTAAATCTATAAGACACTTTAATATCCATTTAGTACTGTCAATTAATTATTACAGACATCTTTCATTGGGAGTTGCAAAATTTTTGTTTCTTTGTTTGCTTTTGAGACAGTCTGAAGCAGGTATTCCTCTTTCCTCAGTGTGGGTATTTTCAGTAGAGACTCAGTCTCCTTTTTACCTAGGTGGGATTGGAATTCATGAGCTCAAGCAATCTACCCATCTCGGCCTCTCAGAATGCTAGGATTACAGGCCTGAGCCTCACAGAATGCTGGGATTACACAACGGGTGCAACATGCTGGGCCTTCCACATTTTTCCAACTCTAGCCTCCTAGGATTGTAATTCAACCATGATCGAACGAATGGAGTTGCCGTCCCCTCTGCTGACTTATCTACATCAATTGATTTGCCATAAATCTAATATGTGGTTGATTGTGAAACCACATCTCATGCTCATACACATTATTTTCACGAAGCTGAATGAAGCTGAAATCCCTGTCACCTTCAGCACTACCTGATGTGCAACTTCACTCACTGCCCAGTGATACAAGGGTTTATGGGGAGGAACTGGACAATGATCCTAGATAATCTGTAACATATAGGCAAGTTGATAGCCCAAAAACTGTATTTGCAAAACGAGTGATGGGTCAGATGGGCCTATGCTCCTAGACCTCTGGTATATAGACTGAATAGAAGAATGTTATAGGGAAAAAAATAGAATATTATGAATGAGCCATGGTCTAGCAGGGTGGCTGAGACCTGTAATCTTAGTCCCCAGGGGAGGCCCTGGGCGGGAGATTCTTGAGGTGAGGAACTCCACCTCAGCCTAAGCCAAAGAAACACCCTCAGTCTCTATGAAAAGCAGAAAAGGTTAGCCAAGCACAGAGGTGTGTGCCAGCTACTTAGGAGACTGAGGCAAGTGGATGGACTGCTTGAGCATCCTGGCCGGTTTCCAGCTACCATGATGACATCAGGGAACACAGAGCTGAGGAGAGACGTGTCAGGCCACTGATGTTATGTGATGTTTCCACTCTACAGGTAGACAACAGGAACATTATCTGAAGCTGATGAACCTAGTGAGGCGTACTACCAAATTTAAAAATGGTGAGTTTTTGGTTTTTCTTTACTTTGGTTTTCAGTATCATTCATTCTAAGTTCTTGGCTGGGCAAGGTGGCTGACGCCGGTAAACCTAGCACTCTGGGAGGTCGAGGTGGGTGGACGATTTGAGCTCAGAGGTTGTTGACGGGCCCAAGCTAGAATGAGAGCCCGGGCATTGTAGTGGACCCTGTCCTATCAGCCACATGGGAGGTGAAGGCCAGAGGCTCACTTGACTCCAGGAGTTTCAGGTTGCTGTGAGCTATGAGGCCCTGCCACTTTACTGAGGGTGACAAAGTGAACATCTGTCTCACATGACAACAATAAAGATAAAAGCAAAGTATGTAAAATTAGTAAAACTAGCAGAATTAGCCATGTGTGTGTCAGGTAGCTATAGTGGCAGCTACTTTAGAGGCTGAGGCAAGAGGATTGGTTGAGACCAAGGATTTTACATTGCTGTGAACTATGATGAGGCCTAGGCACTCTAGCGAGGATAACAGAGTGAGACTGTCTCAAAAATAAAGATAGAAATAAGTAAGGTAAGAAATCCATGAAAAGAAGAGCCAACATTCATGAGGTATGTGAGCCCTTGACCCAGGGCACAGGTGGGTGGTTGTTCTGTATATCCTTTGATTGTGCCCCTCGTCATGTTCACCTTCATATTTATCTCAAATGAAAAAAAGGAAAGGAAGGAGGTTGGGGAAGGGGAAGGGGAAGGGAATGAAGAGGAAAGTAGCTAGAAAAGGATGAAAAAAAAAAAAAGAAAGGAAGAAAGGAAGGAAAGAATGAGGTAAAATCCCTGGGCCACACACAGAAGGCAAAGGTTAGCCAGTTCTCTAGGAAAAATAGATTAGGTATATGAGTTAGTTATGAATGTTCAAACTATACAGCACTCATTGTATTGGCCAGATGTGGTGGCTAAGACCTATACTCCTAGCAATCTGGGAGGTTCAGGGAGGGTGAATTCATGAGCTCAGGATTTCAAGACCAGCCTGAACAAGAACCAGACCCTGACTCTAGTCAAAAGAGAACAAGTAGGTGGGTGTTGTGGCCCGAGCCACCTGTAGGCCCAGCTACTTGGGAGCCTGAGGCAAGAGGATTGCTCAAGCCCAGGAGTTGGGTGTTACAGTGAGCTATTATGCCAGGGTACTCTCCCCAGGGCCACAGAGTGAGACTCTATCCAAAAAACACGGAAATGCACAGCATTCCTTTGATCATGAAAGAGTAAATAAGCAAGACTCTGTGATTCCTTGAATTAATTAATTCTTGATTGATTGATTTTAGAGACAAGGTCTCACTCTGTTCCCCAGGCTGGAATGCAGTAGTGTGATTCTAGCTCCCTGCAACCTTGATCTGCTGGGCTCCAAAAATCCTCCTGCCTCAGCCTGGCAAGCAGTTAGGTGTGTTCTGGCTCTTGGCTTATTGTTTCCAGATATTATTGGTAGACATGAGGGGGTTTTTCCCTTTTCTTTTCCTTTTTGTTTTTTTTAAACAGTGGGACATGGGACAGGCACGCCCACACCACTCAAAGCCCAGGGCCACAGGCCTGACTCCAAAGTCAACCTCCCTACAGCATGCCTCTTGCCCTTTGTGAGGCAGAGGTGCAGCTGGAACCAGGTTCACCAGCATCTTGACACATCTACCCATGAATTGGCGCCTCTCGTGCCCACTGGCTCAACCAAGCAAGGCTCATAGAATGAATTTGTGTTCGCCCTCACCAGGGAAGACAAGTGCTGGGGCAAGAAGGATTATTGCCCTGAAATATGATGGAAAGATTGATGAAAAGGTCTGATTCAAAACAAAACAAAACAAAACAGGATGGCTATTCATCCAGTGTGGCACTGTGAGGAGATTGGTACAGTGAGTTTCCCCTGAGGCGTACAGATTGGGTGCAAGCAACACACACAGGAGCTCTATGATTAATCATAGGAACTGGGATGGGGAGAGCACGAAAAGACAACCAGTCTGAGCTCAGAGATTTGTCACTTCCTGGCAGTCTCTCTGATCCTCAGTTCTGTTTGTGATAAACAGGAAAGACAATCATGTCTCTGCTATAATTTCCACCTGGATTTTTTCTCCTGACTAACCTGTCAGTGTCTGAAGAGGGGGAAATGGTAGCTATTTCTGACATCACTCACCCCATCACCAACGCCTTTCCTTTATACACGTGGCCTCCTCATGAAGGCCCTTCCAAAGCACTATCTCAGTAGAGGAAACTCACAGGGAGATCCGACCAGAATTCTGGGGCACGAAGAAGCTTTGAAGAATAAAGATGACCCTGACAAAGCAGGAGGAATCTCCAAGAAAAAACCACCACCATGTTCACCTTTCTTCCCTACCTCTCTTGTTCCTGAAGGCATCAAGCAGACCCAACTGGCGTGGTTCCTGCACTACAGCAAGCCCACCTAGGATGCTGTTATCATATTAATGGAGAATGTATCCTATGAAGTGGAGGACCCTTTGTGGCTGCAGGTGATGTGAGTGAGCCCTGCCCTGTGTTGGCCCAACACCAACATACTTATCCACCCAACCAATCCTCCCTGAGATCTAGGAAGTCAGCAAGTATACAGCAAGGCTCAAAGCCTCCTTGCCACCCCCTACTTCCAGGGCCTGGGATGCCTTGAAAATATTTGGCATACCTGGACAATATATAGTACCAGGTGTGTGGCCACTAAGGCCCATGTCCACCTGTCTCACCAGAAAGTGAGAGCCAAGAACATGGAATTCTGGGACTTTTGTTCTTCACAACCCCTGCCACCATCCCCTGCTGTGGGCAGCATCTTCTCAGGCTCAGCCAGCCTCCTCAAGAGGGGCCAGCACACAGCCTCAGGCCATAGCAGGAAACTCATCTCTTGCTGGAGTCCTGGCCTTCAGCCCTCCTCTCTGTACTCATGGCCCCTCGGCAAGCCCCTGTCCTGGTTCCCTGCAGAGAAGCCCCTCAGAGTGTAGTCTGCTGGGGGACAGTGAAGTCCACACTGGTGGTTTGTGTTCTAGCTCCTTACCCCACCACCAGAGTAAGCCATGTGACAGAGAGCCATACTCCAAGTATCAAACCATGGCCTTTGTCCCTTGAGGTGGCCTCCAGTGTTCTGCCTGTGTGCCACAACTGTTTCCAAGGACAGGTTAAATTATTTTCTCATTTAAGTGTTTGTTGAAGCTTAGTGTCCAGAATTCCTCAGCTGGTTCCAAAGAATCTGGCTTTTTGTTTGAGTCCAAAAATTGTAGGAGCCAGTTACGTTGTAAATAGGTATCTCAGATCACTCATTGGGGGGTGTAGGGGGAGAAAATGGGTGGGGAGAAGAAGGAGGGATGTGGAATATTTTCCTTCATACTCAATCTCAGCACAGCAGCAGCATAAACCCAGGGAATGACTGGTGGAGACTTAGTACCCAGAGCTGTCTTCTTGGACGAGTGGGAATAAAGGCCAAGTGGCTTTTACCTGTGCCCAGGTACTGGGCCATCCCAATTCAAGGAGAGTAACTGCTATTCTAGCTGGGAGATGTGGAATGCCAGAAGGACGAGGACATGATCAAGAAGCAGATCGGCACAAAGAAGACCTTAAGGAACCGGTAATCCCAGAGCCTCCGCTCCCTGTCATTCTCAGGTGCCTCTTCCAGCTCATCCTCGCCACAGGCAGCATTCTCAGACCATGGGGACTCTCTGGACGGGAAGATTCTGTCTGTGGAGTCCATGGATGCCTGAGGAATACAAGGGATGCTGTCTGGGAGGGAAAGGGACTTGGAGGCAGGGCACACCTTCCTCCACTTCATCTCCAGGATGAAGACTTCCAGAGACTTGCACATTGCTTTCTCTGGAAACTTTGTCACACTCAAACTCTTCTTGCTGGAAGGCTGCAGGTGGGTGTAGACTCTCCACAGCACATCATATACACTTTCCCAGGAAACCAGGGACACAAAGACATCCTTCTGGTTGGTGTTGCTGGTGGTGTCCAGTCCATTGGGAAGGAGCCATGCTATCTTGTGTTTTTTTGATCATTTGTACAGACACCACAGCAATGACCACCTTGATATACTTGCCAAAGAGGTTGCCATGGAAGCAGAGCCAGTTGGGGGAGATGTAGAGTCAGCCCTGGAGGAGGTCCCTCTGGAGGGCACAGGAACACACTTTGAGAACAACCTCTTCCAGAGGGATGTCCTTAAACAGCTTGTGGTATTGCTGGTTTTATTTACTCAGTGGCATCCCCTGATGGTTGCACCTCTTTATCTCTTCACAATTGAAGCTTTCTGGCCAGTGCAGACTGTAGTGTAGTGGCTCATGAGCTCTTTGTGCTTCCTCTGTGCAGGACACAGGGCTCTTCAGAGAAGCTGTATTTCCAGGCATTTGCTGGTTGATCTACTCTGGTTGTTCATGTTTCCCCCCATTGATTTCGCCCCATGATTATTTTGCACCATTTGCCTGGATGAGTAGATAAAGACAAGTTGGCTTGGGAGTTCTAGGAGTAGTGATTGACCAGTTTTTTGCCTGAAGGCTGAGACTGGTGTCTGTACCTTTTCCCCTAGAGTTTTGCCAGGGACCCATACAGTTCTACTACCTGTGAAACTGGGGACCTTCTTGGTTTGGTGGGGTTAAGTGGCTCTGTCTTATTTTCAGCTGGTCTCTGTGTTACCCTAGAGAATCAGTTACTCTGTGTTGAAGTCTGAGCTGTGGAGAAATACCAGCAGTTAGGTCACTGTGTCCCCCACAGGCAATAATTTGAAAAGGAAAATCAAAGCTTCCCACTACCACACACCCAGAGTACCACTTTGGAAAGTCCTGGGGTGATTGGCCCAGTTGAAGAGGTCCCAGTCGATTGTCCCAGCCAGCACTGGCCTCAAATAAAAGAGTTGAAAAGTCTCTGGCAACTAGATAGCAGGAGTCTGATGGCAGTTCTAATATAACTTGCTCCAGTGCTCTGTGAGCTCAGGAGGGCCCCCCCATCAAGTAAATTAGTCTGGGAAAGTTAATGCCTCCTTCCCCACCTTGTCCCACTGTCAGACCCAGTCTCTTGAAACCCCGTAGAGCTGTGATCCAGTTCCCTCCAATGAGCAGATTCTCCAGAGGTTTGCACCTGCCTGGGTCACAGTAGGGTCTGTGGTTCCTCAGCCAGTCAGCCAGTCTCTGTCACTGTTTGGCTGGGTGAGGTGAGGCCTAAAAACCTGAGTATTTTATAGGAGCTGGGGCGATTCACTCAGTTCCAGCCCTGTCCCTGATTGATGTTGTGGACAGAACAGAACAAGTTCGCAGAATTTTTCCCCTGTGGATCAGATGTTGGGCTGCAAATAGGTCTGACTCAGTCTGTGAATTCCAGCCCTTTGTCTCAGTTTTCATCCCCTAAGGGCCAGGTGCATCTGAAGCTGAGAAAGCAGTCTCCACACTGGGAATCTGCTTTCTCAGCAGGTATTTTGATCTCTGTTCTCCACCCCAGCTGGCACTGCCTCAGGCATACCCTTCACTCCTGGGGCCTGCACCCCGGCTGCAGGACTGCTCTGCTGGTGGCTGCCACCAGAGAAGCTCCTCGCCTTCCCTTGGTCACAGGGAAGGACTAGGAGTGTCTCCTCAAAACATCTCCAGGGGTGTGAACCTCACTGCCATTGTTCCCACTCTTGCAGCTGCCGCTTCATGCCTCAGGGGACCACCTCTCCAGCTTGACCTCCTCTTGGCTAACTTTCCTCGCACCACTCCCAAGCCAGAAAATCAGCACAGACCAGCAACAGGCTGCGCCCCATCCACAACCCTCGAGAAAAAGTCCAAGAATCTGGACACTGTGAGGGACACACCTCCAGACCTCAGAGTGAGAGTGGAGGGGAGTGCTGGGAGTTCAAATTTGCAGGTAGAGAATATATACAGTTTTATACAGTTTTATGCCTGGCAAGAGAGTGCCATGGCATCCTAGTAGGGGAAGGAGGTCCGGTTTTTAGAGGGTCTCTCCCGTGGGGTAGAGTGGGAGGACATCTGAACTCTGCTGTCTTGTTTGTATGGAGGTATGGAGTATACTGTGAGCCATTGTCATGGGGGAGGGGAACACATCATCCACTTGGTGATGTGTTCTGTACCTTTTGTTTGTATCCTTGGGGTCGCAGGTTGTCCCAGCAGGGTTGATGTGCCTTCTTTGACCTTCTCTTTTAGCTCAGATCCAAACCATCAGTTTTCTTGCCAAATTTCTGTCCTTTAATTCTCCTTCTGGATGGAAGCCTCTGCAGAAAGCTGGCTACAGACCACCATCTTGGCTGGTTGGTTAATTTCTTGTTGAGAAAGTCTCAAGCTGTAGCGCTGGGTAGGGTGCCGTTTCTTCCTAGCTCATGCATCCTCCAACTTAGACTCAGGTGATTGTCCTCAGTTTGTGTATTTTTAGTAGAGGCACGGTCTTGCTTTTGATCAGGCTGGTTTTGAACTGGTGAGGCCAGCAATCTACCCACTTTATCCTCCCAGAATTCTGGGATTACAAGTCTGAGCCACCACGCCAGGCCTGCCAAATTCTATTTCAAGCCAACCTAGGATTGTAATTCCACCATGATTGAACGAATGAAGTTTCCATCCAACCTGCTGACTTATCCACATCAATTAATGAGCAGTACATCTGAGATGTGGTCTGCTGTTAAACCACATCTCATGGTCATACACATTATTTTCAAGAAGGTGAAATCCCTTTCACCTTCAGAACTACCTGATTTGCGACTTCACTCTGTGCCCAGGGATACCAGGGTTTATGGTTGATGAGCTGTAAATCTGATATGTTGTCGATTGTTAAACCACATCTCATGCTCATACGCATTATTTTCACGAGGCTGAATGAAGATAAAATCCCTGTCACCTTTAGCACTACCTGATGTGCCCTAAAAATGTATTTGCAAAATAAATGATGGGTCAGATGGGCTGGTCTATAGAATGAATAGAAGAAGGTTATAGAAAGAAAATAGAATATTATTAATGAACCATGGCCTAGCAGGGTGGCTGAGACCTGTAATCCTAGTCCAAGGGGGAGTGCCCAGGCAGTAGATTGCTCAAGGTGAGGAACTCCACCTCACCCCAAGCAAAAGAATGACCCTCAGTCTTTGTGAAAAGCAGAAAAGGTTAGCCAAGCATGGTGGTGTCAGCCAGCTACTTAGGAGGCTAATGCAAGCAGATGGATCACTTGAGCATCCAGACTGATTTCCAGTTACCATGATGACATCAAGGAACACAGAGCTGATGACAGATGTGTCAGGCCACTGTTGTTTTGTGATGCTTGCACTCAATGGGTAGACTGCAGGAATGTTGTCTAAAGCCCATGAACCTAGTGAAGTGTACCATCAACTTAGAAGATGGTGAGTTTGGGGTTTTTCTTTACTTCAGTTTTCAGTATCATTCAAAGTTCCTGGCTGGTTGAGGTGGCTGACGCCTATAAACCTAGCACTCTTGGAGACCAAGGCAGGTGGATGCCTTGAGCTCAGGGGTTGTTGACCGGCCTGAGCCAGAATGAGACCTGGGTGTTGTGACAGGCCCTGTCCTCCCAGACACATGAGAGGTTTAAGGCAAGAGGCTCACTTGACTCCAAGAGTTTCGGTTTGCTGTGAGCTATGAGGCCCTGCCACTTTACTGAGGGTGTCAAAGTGACCATTTGTCTCACACAACAACAACAAAACAGATAACAACAAAGTACATAGAATTAGTAAAAATAGCAGAATTAGCCGTGTGTGGCAGGTGGCTGTAGTCATAATTACTTTAGAGGGTGAGGCAAGAGGATTGTTTGAGAGCAAAGATTTTACATTGCTGTGAACTATTCTGAGGCCTAGGCACTCTAGGTAAGGTGAGAGAGTGAGACTTCGTCTCAAAAATAAAGAAAGAAAGAAGTAAATAAATCAACTAGAAGAAGAGCCAACATTCTTGAGGTCAGTGGACCTTTGACACAGGGTGTTGGTCGGTGGTTGTTCTGTATATCCTTTGATTATGCCCCTCACCATTTCTACCCTCATATTCATCTCCAATGAAAGAGATGATGAAAGAAAGGAAAGGAATAGGGATGGGAAAGGGGAAGAGAATGAAAAGGAAAAGGGCTAGGAAAGGATGAGAAAAATAAACGAAGAAGGAAAGGAAGGAAGGAAAGAATGAGGTAAAATCCCTGCATCGCACACAGAAGGAAAAGAGTAGCCAGTACTCCAGGAAAAATGGATTAGATATCTGAGTTAGTTATGAATGTTCAAATGCACAGCACTCATTGTATTGGATAGGTGTGGGGACTCAGTCTCATACTTCTAGCAAACTGGGAGGCCCAGGCAGGGTCACTTCTTGAGCTCAGGAGTTCAAGACCAGCCTGAGCAAGAGCCAGACCCTGTCTCTAGTAAAAAGAGAACACAAAGGTGGGTGTCATATCCTGAGCCATCTGTAGGCTTAGCTACTTGGGAGGCTGAGGTAAGAGGATTTCTTAAGCCCAGCACTTGGGTACTGGAGTGAGCTACCATGCCAGGGTACTCTCCTCAGGGCCACAGAGTGAGACTCTGTCTCAAACACAAGGAAATTCCCAGCATCCCTTTGATCATGAAAGAGCAAATAAGCAAGAGTCTGTGGTTCCTTGAATTAATTAATTCTTGATGGACTGATTTTAGACAGAAGGTCTCACTCTGTTCCCCAGGCTAGAGTACAGTGACGTGATTCTAGCTCCCTGCAACCTTGATCTCCTGGGTTCCATAGATCTTCTTGCCTCAGCCTGGCAAGCAGCTGGGTGTGTTCTAGCACTTGGCTCATTGTTTCCAAACATGATTGGTAGAGATGAGGTATTGTTTTTGTTTAATTAGTTTTTTTATTAAATTGTAACTTTGTACATTAATGCATTTGTGGGGTTCAGGGTACTGCTTCAATATACAATGTGAAATGCTTATATTGAATTAAGTGACACATCCATCACAATTATACTCATTTCTTAATAGTTTTGAAATGTAGCATTGTATTGTGCACATTAGGTGGGGTTCCCCAGAATACCCTGCCTCCTCCTGAATCCTCCTCCTCTCCCCTCTCTCTCCTCTTCCCTTCTACTTTCTGGACTATAGTTATGTTTTTCCATTTGTGTGAGCATGTAGGTGGTTGTATATTGATTCCATAGTAGTATTGAGTACATTGGATACTTTATTTTCCATTCTTGAGATACTTTCCTAAGAAGAATATGTTCTGGCTCCATCGAAGTAAACATAAAAGATGTGAAGTGTCCACCTTTATTATGGCTGCATAGTATTCCATGGTATACATATAAAACAATTTGTTAATCCATTCTTGGGTTGATGTGCACTTGGGCTGATTCCGTGTTTTGGCTATTATGACTTGGGCTGCAATAAACATTCTGGTGCTAATGTCTTTGTTGTAAAATAATTTTTGATCATGGGATCAAATTTTTGACCTAGTAGATGAATTGCAAGATTGAACAGTAGGTCTGCTTTTAGTTCCTTGAGTGTTCTACAAACTTCTTTCCAAAAAGGTCATATTAGCTTGCATTCCCACCACAATGTAGAAGCATTCCCTTCTCTCTGCTTCCATGCCAACAACTGTAGTTTTGGGATTTTGTGATATGGGCTAATCTTACTGGAGTTAGATGATATCTCAAAGTGGTTTTGATTTTCATTTCTCTGATGATTAAGGATGATGAACATTTTTTCACATGTTTCTGGCCATGTGCCTGTCTTCATCAGAAAAGTTTCTGTTCAAGTCTCTTGCCCACATAGACAGGGGGCTCTTTATTCTTTTCTTATGGATTAGTTTGAGTTCTCTGTAGATTCTAATTATCAGACCTTTGTAGGAAGCATAACCTGCAAAAATCTTCTCCCATTCTGAAGGTTGCCTGTTTGCTTTTCTTCTTGTGCTCTTGGCTGTGCAAATGTTTTTTTAGTTTGATCAGATCCCAGTAATGTATTTTTGGTGTTTCTTCAATTGTCCAGGGGGTCCTTGTCATAAAACAGTCTCCTAGGCCAATTTCTTCAAGTGTTTTTCCTGTACTCTTTTCTAGTATTTTTCTATTTTCATATCTTAAGTTTAAATATTTTTTTCCAGGGAGGATACATTTTTCATTAATGAGGAAAGGTGGGGTCCAGTTTCAGTCATTTACAGGTCACCAGTCAGTTCACCCAGCACCATTTGTTCAATAGGGAGTCTTTCCCCCACTGAATATTTTTGATAGGCTTGTTGAAGATCCAATGATGATAAGTAGCTGGGTTCATCTCTTGGTTCTCTATTCTGTTCCATAAATCTACCGTTCTGTTTTTGTGCTAGTACCATGCTGTTTTGATCACTATAGATTTATAGTATAGCCTGAGGTCGGGTAATGTGATACCTCCTGATTTATTCTTATTTCTGAGTAATGTATTTGGTATTCAAGGTTTTTTTGATTCCATGTAAAACAAAGTAGTATTTTCTCAAGACTTTAAAGTATGACAATGGTGCTTTAATAGGGATTGCATTAAATCTGTAGATTGCTTTGGGTAGTATGGACATTTTAACAACGTTGATTCTTCCCAGCCATGTGCATGGTATCTTTTTCCATTTGTTAACATCTTCAGCTATTTCTTTTCTCAGAGATTCATAGTTCTCCTTATAAAGATCTTTCATGACCTTTGTTAGGTAAGTTCCCAGATATTTCATCTTCTTTGCCACTATGGTAAAAGGAATAGAGTCCTTGATTGTTTTTTCAGCTTGACTATTGTTGGTGTATATAAAAGTTACTGACTTGTACATATTGCTTTTGTATCCTGAGATGCTGCTATATTCCTTGATCACTTCTAAGAGTTGTGAAAATCCCTGGGATTTTCTATGTATAGGATCATATCATCAGCGAAAAGTGAATGTTTGATCTTCTCTGACCCTATTGGATACCCTTGATCACCTTCTCTTGCCTGATTTGGATGGTTAAAACTTCCCTTACTATGTTGAATAGCAGTGGAAACAGTGGGCATCCTTGCCTCATTCCTGATCTGAGTAGAAATGTTTTCAATTTTACACCATTCAATATGATATTGGCTGTGGGTTTGCTGTAGATGGCCTCTATTAGTTTAATAAATGTCCCTTCTATGCCTATTTTCTGAAGAATTCTGATCATGAAAGGATGCTAGATATTATCAAAGGCTTTTTCTGCATCCATTGTGGGAATCATATTGTCTTTGTTTTCTTATTTTATTTTATTGATGTGATGTATTATATTTATAGATTTTCATATGTTGAACCAACCCTGGAACCCTGGAATGAAACCAACTTGATCATGTGGTATAATTTTCTTGATGAGTTGTTCAATTCTGTTTGCTAAGACCTTATTGAATATTTTTGCATCAACATTCATTATATTGGTCTATAATTTTCTTTCTTTGTTGGATCCTTTCCTGGTTTGGGTATCAGGGTGCTATTTGCTTCATAGATGTGTTGGGAAGTATTTCTTTTTTTTCTATACTTTGGAAAACATTGTATAATATAGGTGCTAGTTCCTCCTGCAAGGGTTGATGGAATTTGGATGTGAAGCCATCTGGTCCTTGACTTTTCTTTCCTTTTTTTTTTTTTTTTTGTATTGTTGAGGCTATTTCAGTGGTTGATATAGGTCTCTTCAAGATTTCTAATTCTGGTGGTATCAGTGAAGATGGCGGTGGAGACAGTCCCATAGCTCATCTCTCCCCGGTCAGCAGGTGGGAAGGTGGGAGCTCTGGATCTTTCCCCATGTGAAATGGGCAGTGGATGGGCAGCTGGTGATGCACAGCATTTGGGAGGATTGTTGTGTTTGAAATATAGTTCTTAACCACGGAAACTGTTGTAAACCGTTTCCCTCTGCTCAGCAGAGGGGCAGCCGGCCCCTCCCACAGGGAGGACAGCAGGTCCCAACTCACAAGCCCTAACTGGAGAAAATTCCACTGAAGCATGGATCTCAGAGTTTGACAATCAGAAAGGGGTGCTGTTAGGATCCACGGAGACCCGGGCAGCCCTGGTGTGAGCCCAAGGATCCGGACTCTGCCGGACAGACACATTAGAATGTCCAAAATGGCGAGCACCTTTTCCCCAGATCATTGAGAGTGGGTGACTAGTCAGCGCTATACTAGGTGGGGAACCTGGTGAAGCCTGAAGGTGCAGAAAAGACACTTTGAGCTGTGGAAGTTGGTGAAGAGGGCCCTCGAGCACTTCAGCTGGAGAAAAAGCAGCAGTTCAAGGTCCCAGCAACAGCCCCGCCGGAGCACCCTCCCCTCCATCTGCGGCAGCCTTTGCAAGCCGCAGCCATAGCAACTGCTGCTGCTGCTGCCATAAGTCATGGTGCAGCCGCTGATGCTGCTGCTGCTGTGAGTCGCAGTGCCTCTGCGAATTGTGGCACCACCGCTACCACCGCAGCCCCCCGAGAACCGCAGCCACCACGAGGCCCCCTCCTGAAGTTGCCACGAACCCCGCTCCCGCGGCCTCACTGCAGGCTCCCCTCTCACAGCCGATCGTTGTTGCCGGACTGCGAGAGAGTGGGAGGGTAGAGCGGAGAGTTTTGGATGACTCGTGCACCAAGGTTGGAGGTCGAGATTTGGGGGTCGGATGTGAGTGTGGTTTGGAGCTGAGCACCCAAAATAAATCACCTTTTTCAATGCAAACCGATGGAGAAACTCCAAAAATGGCGACTGGCAAGATAGTGTGGTTTCCATAGAATCATTATAACCGGTGAATCACATATAAGCCTAAGAACCACTCACAGCACCATCTGGTGTTCACAAAGTATAGTGCATTATAAATTAATTCCACTTAAGTTGACAACAGTAGCATACATAAGGACCTTTATTTCTATATACACATAAGAATAATATTTTTGAGATTGGTTTCTTTACTTTTTTTTTTTTAATATCCTTTTCTTGGAGGTGCCATCGATAAATAATTCTTTATTTCACTTTCTTTTCTTAGGCTATTTTTATTACCTCCTATTCTCAATTGTACATTTCTTCTTCCTCTCCCATGTTAATTTCCTTGTTCTCTCTCCCCCTCCTCTCCTTCCCTTCTTATAGCTTCTAAGAGTGCTTATATCATATTTGTTAGAGGCTTTTCTTCTTCTCTATTCTCAAGTATTTTACAAGAAGCATTTTTATTGTAGAATTCTTTTTTTTTTTT
>CAUYON010164793.1:0-34623 GCA_963573935.1 Arctocebus calabarensis | reverse complement strand
TGCCTGACCTACAAATGCCCAAATCGGCCTTTTACAGCAGTGCCACAGCAAGCAAGCTGCCACATCTTACACTCTAAAGGAGTTCTTGTCATTTTTTTAAAAGAACCATTTCCAAGTGAAATTGTTATATTGTCTGTCCTGTGTGTGTCAGAGTTGGGTTTTTGTGGAGGTTCAGAGCAGGCAACATCGCAAGTTGCTCTCAGATCCTTGTTTTGAAGGACGTTCTTGGTTATCTGTACATCTGTAGCTGGTGTGATGCTGTTAATTGTATGTACCACACATCTCCAAACATTAATAAAGGAATCAAAGAGGTTTTGTAAAAAAAAAAAAAAAGAAAAGAATTTTACAGTCAAATATAATGGAGAGGTAACTGATTCCATCCCTTTCATTTCCATAGAGTAGTACACTCAAGAACAAGTGTGTGTGTTTTTTTTTTTTTTTGATAAAATGACTTATTTTTCCTTTGGGTAAATACCCAGTAGTGGGATCAATGGATAAAGTGTTAGTTCTATTTTTAGTTTATTGAGGAATCTCCATACCGATTTCTATAAAGTTGTAACAATTTGTGTGGTACATATTCGAAGGGTCAGGAGAAAACTTCTAAATATGGATCAAAAATGTTTTCATATAGTAAATGAGAAAATATCATGAATGGTATGTCAATCAGGTTGATAAAAATATCTCAGATTGCATATGAAGCCTGCACACTGTACCCCATGATTGAACTAATGTACACAGCTATGATTCAATAAAAAAAAAAAAGAAAGAAACTTACCATCTCATTTTCATGTAAACTAAGGTCCCTAAACATTTTAAACAGTTAATCTTTGGACATTTTCCTTATACACTATAATACCATTGATAATCAGTATTTCAAATTCTACTTATCCCTTTAATGGTTTGGGAGAAAATGTCGATGTCATCTTTTAAGTTCTTGATTTGTGTGGGAGGTAGAATAATGTCTCCCCCAAATATATCCACATCATAATCTTTGGAAAAAAATAAACATAGTACATCACATTGACAAGGAGAATTAAGATTTTACATGGAGTTAAGATTCCTAATCAGCTGACCTCAAGATAGGAAAATTATCCTGGTTTATCTTTGTGGACCCAATGTAATCACAGAGGTCCTTAAAAATGGAAGAGTGAGGCTGGGAGAGAGTCAGACTCAGAGGTCAAATTGATGCGATATGAAAAGGACTCAACCTGTTGTTGCTGGCTTTAAATGTAAAGGAAGGGACCATAAGCCAAGGAACATAGGTGGCCTCCATAAGCTGGAAAAGGCAAGAAAACAGCCTCTTCTACACCCTCTGGAAGAAACATAGCTTTGCCAACATCTCAATTTTAGCCCTGGGAGGTCCATTTTCTAGTGCTGTCCTATGACTATAAAATAACACATTTGTCTAATGCAAGCCACTGCTTCTGTGATAACCTGCTACAGCAGCAAAGAGGGGAAAGCTAGTATCATTTGTTAATTATAAAAAATAGAAATACATTCATTGTAAGCATTTTCATGCAGAACATTTGGTTTTCAGCTTATTGGTATGAGTGGGAGATGTTCCTATATAGTTTGATACACAAGTTAAAATGTTAAGAGTCAATCACAAGTGTACAAGAATAAATATATTTGATAACTTTCAAACCAGAGATTTAAAAAGAGAGAGAATAAATGCAACTTTGTAAATCTAATGAAAGGAAAGAAAGAGGATGGAAGAAGGAAAAATAAGCAAAAAAAAAGTAATATCATGATCACAATAAAGCTAAGCAGGTTAGATTTAGATTTACCAATTTTAAGACAGATATTGTCATACTTAATATAGTGACCTAGAAAGGTTGAATATATAAGATGGAAAAATGTCAGCAAATTCTTATAAAATAAAGTTGTGATTCATATATTCATAGCAGATGATATAAAATTGAAGGGGGTAAATCATTATTAAGAATAAAAAGAAATAGCAGAAATAAAAAAAAAAAGTGAAAGGATGCCCAACCCCTTGATGTATATCAATCAAAAAAAAAATCAAAATACACATTTTTACACCCCATGAAGTACAAGGAGAATTTAGTAAGTCCACAATCATAAAAGAGGAGACTGGTTGAAATGAATTATAAGCTGATAGATCAAATATAATACATTTTATAAAGAGATAAGCTCTATCAACACAAATTATATATTTAATCCAATATATACATGTAGAAACCTACTCTTACCTCATGGAAAATATTTATCTTTCTAACATGGAATATTTGCCAACAGTGACCATGTATTATTTTGTGAAGTACATGAGAAAAATACTAGTTACAAAAAATTTCACTAACTTTCAAAGAACTGATATCTTGCAGATCATAATGCAATTAAATCAGAAATTAACAGTATAAAATACTCTTTAAAATGCTATGTTTGGAAAATAAAATAGATAATTCAAAAAATCAGGAAATAAAGTAAAAATTGCAACAGAAATAGACTATTTAAAATAAATCTTAATAATATCAAAATTAAGTTTCATATGCTTGTCCATTTATTTCCTCAACAAACTTTTAGTGAGTGGCCACCGTGAACCGGGCGCAGAGCATGTATGTATAAACAAGTCAGACAAAGATTATACCTCATGGAGTCTATATTCTTGTATACTTGGGAGTCAGTTGACAAATAGGAAAGAAATATTTAATATAATTTATAGTGTTGATCAATGCTATGGAGTAAGGGAAACAAGTAAGGGAATAATAGCCAGATGCTGTGTAAATTTTACACAAAGCAGTCAGGCGGGTGCATGCATGTGGAGGTGACCTTTGAGCGGATGTGAATGATATAAACTGCAAGCAAGTGGCTGTCTGGAAGAGCAGGGTGCTTAGAGGAAACAGTAAGAATAGGGGCCTTGAGTTGAGGTCATGCAGGGAGGCAGAGGCCAGATGCCAGGAGGATGTGTGGATGGTATTCCAAAGTGACAGAAAGCCATTGCTGTTTTTTGAGTAAAACAGATAGTTTTATGAAATATAAAAGTATTGGAGGCATATCATATATACAGTCAGCGAACAGATGTTAAGTTTACAGCTCAATGGATAGTCCACACACATGAACATTTCCAGCCCAACACATGAGGTTCTCTAACTCCCTGGGGCTCCCTTATACCTCTTCTTGGTCACCACGCCCACGGGGCAACCACACGCAGACCTCTGTCATATCAATAAACTCTGCCTATTCTGGAACATTTTTCTAGCTGAGCCTCATTATGTCTGTGAGGTTCATCCCTGTTGCAGTACGTCTCAGAAGTACACTTCTTTCTACTGCTCTGTAGCACACATACATTACATTGCAACATGTCAGACCTATTTATCTCATGTAAATAGACATGCATGTCATTTTCGGTGTTCAACTGTTAGGAATGAAGTTGCTATAAACAGACTTGACGTGTGTGTGTGTGTGTGTGAAAATATGCATTAATTTCTTTCAAATACACCTATGAGTGTGTTACTGGAATTAAGAGAAATTTTGTGATTAAAAAGGCAAGCTACAGAGTGAGAGAAGATATTCGGGATACACATATTGACAACTTGTCTCTTACAGAGACTATCTTTTAAAAAACTCCTATGAATCTATAAGCAAAACACCACCCTCCAAAATGGACAACAGCCTGAAGAGACACTAAAAAGAGGGCATTCAAATAGTTAAACATTAGAAAAAAATACTTAAAAATCACGGTCTTTAGGAAAATGAAAATTAAAACCATAATAAGATTTCATTATCCACCCAGAAGAATGGTCGAAATTAAAAGTTAAGAAAAGAACAAATTCCAAAAGGACTAAGTCTTGGCAAAAACGTGGAAGGAAAAACTAAAAATCTCAAAATTGCTGGTGAAAGAGTAAACAGTTACAGTCACCTTGAGACTTTGTCAATCTCTATGAAAGCTGAACTTATGCCTACCCCATGACCTAGAAATTTCACCATTTTTAAAGATGATTGTACTTGCTAAGTGAGAAATAGGTTACACTAGGGTGATACTCAGAGCTGGAACTTGTTAGAAAGTAAAATCTACCCAGCTACAGGATGATGTAGAAAGGAATTGGTCAGATTCGGGATATATACTTTGATATATCCTCAAAGTAAAGTCAGTGGAATTCTCTGCTATGCTAGATTTTAATGTGAGGAAAAGAGAAGAACCTGGCTACATGGTAGAGCCATTTACGGAAGTGGGGAAGGGACAGATTAGGAGCAGGTGGGGGTAAAGAAATCTGGTTCCATCATGTTATATTGATAGCATGTTAGACATCCAGGGTGGTTTGTCAAATAGGCAGGTGTATCCAGAACTCAAGGAAGAGCCAGGACTCAAGTCACAAATTTGGGTAGACTTGGGGACAAGACAGGTATCAAGACCCATAGATGGATGATGGGTAAGATGACCATATCTCCTGTGTTATTTAGTGTTAAACTCATCCCTTCTGTATATATGAGAAATATATATATTCACACACACACACACACGACTTGTAGTATTACATGTACACTGTTTATATATGTGTATATACAGTGTGTATGTATACATCATAAAGTACATATAAATCTTATATATACTATGGATTTTTTCAATCATATAACCAAGGTGGCTGCTAAGTGACTAATGGAAGGGGAGTGTCGACAGTGTGGGTTTACTGTGCAAAGGGATGGTTCACATCCCAGATAGGAAGGAGCTGGTCCGTGCAAGCTTTCACCATGATTCTCAGAACAATGTGCAATTTAAAACTTATGAATTGTTTATTTCTGGAATTTTCTATTCCATATTTTTGACTGTGGTTGACTTCTAGTGACTGAAACTGCAGATGGGGAGATTGTACATGGTTCATGTCTTCAAGGAGCTTGTGGTCAAGAAGGGAGACCTGTTGTCCAATCTCCTTTCCACTGTGTATGTGGGGCCCTTTGCAGTGGTGCTAACAGTTCTAAGACTGCTCAGCTGAAGGCAATAACAGTTCCAAGACTGCTCAGCTAAAGACAATAAATCAATATTAAAGGCCTCTTCCCCCACTCCAAGTTGAGTCATCTAACAGGGAACATCCTCAGTAGTTTCTCTGTGTTTATCAAATGATGTAAAAGACCATTTGGAATGCATATTCCTTAAGGCTTGCACATACAGAGAGCAGATCCAGCCCTTCAGAGTATTCCAGACTGTTTTCTGGTTTACCAGAAGCACTTAATGATTCTTGTAACTCTGTGATGAAAAGCAAAATTTATGCCCAGTGATTTTTTTAGCTGTCATTTTCCTCATTCCCTAAAGAGACTGCAAACGCATAACAAATCAATGGGGTCTTTTAACAGTTGCCATATTTATCCTTCTTACGGTTGACATCTTTATTCAAAAAGACGCACGTCACTTTCTTATTTTTTCTTTCCCCACAAATATCTTGGTGTTTATGTTTTCCTCTATAATGCTTTCATTGTTTTTAGGGAGGCGTCACTTCTTTGGTGGAAAAGCTAATAATTATCTTGGATGATGCAGATTTCATGATATATCAAAATTTCTTTTTGATCTTGACATCAGCAACAGTGGGTGGTATAGAAGGAAAACATATACAGAAGTCTCTCAGTCTCTCTGTGTGCTCCACCCCACCACACAGCTGCGTTCATATGTCATGAGTCCACGCTGACATAAGCACAGATAGGGGAGTGGTGACAGGTAGTAATACCAGCAGCTATACAAACCTCATTTTCAGGACAAAGGAGACAAACAATCCAGACTATTCACAGAAAGGGTTTTTGCTGTCTGTATCTGTCAAGATCTGGGCAGGAAAGAGATGGCATTCTAAGGCACTAATTAAAGACAGTGATAAAGCACTTTTGACAAATGGTCAGGGTTTAGAGAAATTAACTTAGAGGGCCAGAGTGCCCTGGGACTAACAGAGCCAGCCTGAAGGGTGACAGAAGGAAGTAGTTACTATCTCCTGGCACCCCAATGAGAGAGGTGGTTTGGAAAAGCTACCTTCCAGGGCTTGTGACCTGCATGAGCAGGAATGGCCAACCTGCAGCCACCCAAGCAGTGAGCAACTCAGCTCCGCTGTTAGAGCTTCTCAGAGTGAATCCCCTCTGAGAGGTACATGGTTCATGTCTTCAAGGAGCTTGTGGTCAAGAAGGGGGACCTGTTGTCCAATCTCCTTTCCACTGTGTATGCGGGGTCCTTTGCAGTGGTGCTAAGTTCCAAGACTACTCAGCTGAAGGCAATAAATCAATATTAAAGGCCTCTTCCCCCACTCCAAGTTGAGTCATCTAACAGGGAACATCCTCAGTAGTGTCTCTGAGTTTATCAAATGATGTAAAAGACCATTTGGAATGCATATTCCTTAAGGCTTGCACATACAGAGAACAGATCCAGCCCTTCAGAGTATTCCAGACTGTTTTCTGGTTTACCAGAAGCACTTAGCGATTCTTGTAACTCTGTGATGGAAAGCAAAATTTATGCCCAGTGATTTTTCCCCTCAACCATATCTAACTGGGAACCAGAGGGCAAGGGAGACCCTAAAACAGTGGTTCTCAACCTTCCTAATGCCGCGGCCCTTTAATACACTTCCTTGGGTCACGACACAGGTTGAGAACCACTGCCCTAGCAGTCATAGAGAGTGGAAAGTGTGTACAGTGACAGAGGTGATGTCCAGCACACCTTTCTCTGCTTAGGGGTGGTGTTCTGTAATATTGGTGTTCCCTGCCGTGTTACTGTAATACGCCTCCAAAAATATTAAATTAGACTGGAGCATTTAGATAAGGTACCACATAGTGTTACTCTCACCTGCACCAGCCAGTTTAGGAAAAGAATTCCTGGCTCTCTCTGCTCTACTATGGAATCAGGATCTGTTAGTAATAACAACTCATCTCAATAGCATGAAATGCCAAATAGCCAACTGACAACATTAGTCCCTTGGCCAAGTATCTGAGACATCCACACGCAGGGTAGAAGCGGATGTTTGTAACAAAGTGTTCTCTCATTTCTCGCTGCATTACTTAGCGCAAAGGCATCCCATCTGGCTGTTCCCGCCCCCTCTCTCTATCACACACATTCTCTGTCTCTCTCTGTCTCTGTCTCCTTGCTGTTGAGGGATCTCTACTTCAAGTCGGCTCCTAGTTGCTGTGGCCTCACCTGGTGGAAGGGCAGAACAGGACAAGGATAAGGGAACTAATTCCATCCATGAGAGTGGAGATCCCATGGCCTTGTAGCCTCCCAAGGGCCCCACCTGTTAATATCACCTCCTTGGGGGTTAAGTTCCAGCACATGAATTTTGGAGGGACACAAACATTCCAATCCCAGCACTTACCCAAAACAGTGAAAAGAGCCTGATCAAAGGCCCTGAACACCCTTCCCTTCTGGCAAGGGCTGTAACAACAACAATAATAACAACAAAATGGAGTATTTGCATATCATTGAGCAATGCATTTGTAAAGAGTAAAGGGAAAATGTTACAAAATATAAAACTTGGATGGTTTCTCTCTCTTGGTGTTCTCATTTATATTTTTTACAATAGAAAGAGTCAGAGTAAGGCACAAAAAAGGATATGTCAAATTTTTGTAAGAGAAAATCTCTGAAAAGCGCAAAAAAAAGTGGATATTTATTTTAAAGATTATGTCATTCATCCAGAATTTATTTGTTACTTACTATGTGCCAGGCTGTGTTAGGTGCAAAGGAAAAGAATTAGACAAAGGACTGGCTCTCGTAGACCTTCCAGTCCTAGAAAAGAGAAAAATGTAAATATGAAATTGTAATCTATTAAGTGGCAATGAGAATACAGAGGACAGAAGATGAACCAAGCGGTAGAGAAGACTTCCTAAAGAGGTCATACTTTTTTTTTTTTTGAGACAGAGCCTTAAGCTGTCACCCTGGATAGAGTGCTGTGACATCACAGCTCACAGCAACCTCCAATTCCTGGGCTCAAGCGAGTCTCCTGTCTCTGCCTCCCGAGTAGCTGGGACCACAGGTGCCCGCCACAAAGCCCAGCCATTTTTTGGTTACAGCCGTCATTGTTCTTTGGCGGGCCCGGGCTGGATTCGAACCCGCCAGCTCAGGTGTACATGGCTGGTGCCTTAGCCCATTGAGCCACAGGCGCCGAGCCAAGAGATCATACTTTTAAATACAACTGGAAGGGCTCCTAGCAGTTCTTAGACTCAAGAAGAAAGGAGAAGCATTTGAGACAGAGGGGAAAGCAGGCATGACCAATTTGCATTCCCCCTGGGATAGGAATCTGCAAAAAACATGGGAGTGCAGGGAGCACTGGTAGGTAAACAAGAAAATGCTCACGAAGAAGGAAAGCATTTGGAGGAAAGGTAGAGTGTAAAGCCAGATGCCAAACGGAGCAACTGGAACCCATCTCTACTGGGAACATGGGAAATGGTGGAGAATACATGCCGAGAGGTGGGGCGATCCACACAGCCATGGTCTGCAGGCAGCTGGCACTGGTTGTGGAACCTGGCCTTCCAGTGGAAGAGCAGCATTGCTTTTAGCTTGGTTTTAGAGAATTCCTGCAGGACCAAATATGCAGACATTGGCAATTGGGAGTCAGTGGAGCATTCTAAATAAGAGGTCTAAGAGATTTGGGGAGGGTGAGAGCAGGATGAGCCTCTGACTTGCAAACGCGGCAGGTGTGCTCACAGAGCATGCCCTGGGATGTGTTAGCACATCCCAAGGTGAGACTGAAATGCTTCCTGAAGGTGTACTGGTCGTATTTGTAATTTTTTGTTTTATCATGCTTTGGTATTGGGAAACTGCTATGGTCTCAATGAGTCCCCCAAAAGTTTATGTTTTGGAAATTAAATCCCCAATGCAAGAATAGTGTTGAGAGGCAGGTCCTAACAAGAGTCCCATTTGCAGACTGAAGCCCTGGAGACAGAGGCTTCCTTACCTGGACTTTCTCCCGGAGCAAAAACTGAGTGGGAGAAAAAAAACTCAGCAAAGTGTCATATGAGCACATCAGCTGTCCTGAGTGTCAGGTTGGTTGGAAGGAGAGGCCCAGGGCTGACACACTGTTAGTAAGCTGTTGTAATTGTCCAGTGAGAGGCAGCTTAGCTGGCAGTGGGGAGGTGGGCCTGGAGGTGAGGGTAGGGGACAGATGGAGGGGGATTTGGGAGGCATCTGCATGAAGAGTATAACAAATGGGAATGTGCAAAACAAGAATGACAAAGAGAAAGAGGAAGGCAGGGTGATCGTGAAGTCTTAGGAAGGAGATAGTGGTGCCAGTTACTAATCAAGCTAGGGGTTACAGAGAAAGAAGCACATTTAAAGAAATAAAAAGATGGGTGGGCTCATGTGTCTTTGTTAAAACCAAACAGTTACGTTTCTAGTAAGAAATTTGAATAATGGAAAACTCATAAAGATCCAGTTATTGGCTGGAGATTAAATTTGAAAATATCCAGGGTAGCTGAGGTCCTGGCTATGTACAAAGTCACAGAGTCTGAAATGAGAAAAAAGGGAGAAAGCCAAGGGCATCTCTGTGGTCAGACACAACTCCGGAATAGCTCTGGGACTGCGTATAGATTGTGCATGTCAGCTGGAGAAAAGCACCCATATCGTGCACCACCCCAGCTAGCACCATCCATATCGGGGAACATTTGTCATGTTTGCTGGGAGTGAAGCTATTCTTATTTCAAGAGAAACAGAGGCCTGGAGAACACGACTTTTAAGTTTGTTTTCTAGGAGACTCATGCTGTGTTGCTAATCAACGGTTTTTGTTTTCACAGCTTCCATTTCCTATAAATATAGATTGAAGGAGAGTGTCCAATATTTCCTGACTCAGATCCAGCCTGAGCAGGTGTGCTCATCCCATGAGTCATGTATTACCATGGATAGTTAAAGAAATCAGAGCAAGCTGGGAAGAGGACCAAGCTTCTGCGATCACGATGCTTGGAATTTGGGCATTCTGATAGGTTTCATTTACCAACAGTAATGCTTTTCATTACTGTTGAAAGCAATAGTACCACCCAGGGTTCTGAGAGTTTCTATATTAATAGATAAATATTTGCTCAAACCTAAGACCTTTCTTATTTCCTTTATGATTTATGAGGTGTTAGTCTATTAGCACTGATAAGCTATTCATGCCAGTTTTCCCAGTCCAACACTTTACCAACAGTAAGTAACTTCCTCAGAGGAAGCTCTTTCATAAAGAAGTAACACATCAAATATAACTACATTAAGAACCTTTTATTTCATTCTAAACAATATATTTGCAATTCAATTAGCTATCAAAATGATATAAACACCTGTAATGCATTCCATTTAAAGGTCTCTGTCTTAGAATAATGATGTAAAAAAGGCTTAAAATAACTTTAGGGATAACGGCAGTTTCTGGGACTAGGTTCACTGACATGAAAATCAAACCACATGTTTAACAATCTTATAAACGTCAGAGGAACATTTAGACACAGTATCTAGATAATTAATACAGGGGCTGTAGCAGCAGGCCTGGGAAGAGGAGGAATGAGCAGTCCTGTCTCAAATTATGTTGTTATTAATGAGGACATATATCATAGCAAAGTAGAGTGTGCCTTCTGACGTAAGACACTATTTTAAAGCAACATTTAGCAGTCAACAGGGGCTTCAATATCATTACACTCTGATCAAATGCTGGATAAAAACAGGGAAACTTTTTCTTAAATACCGCTGAAGTAGTGGTAAGCCCGACAGGAAAGAGCTATGCTGGGTGAAGCCCTGAACTGCATTTGTGGGAAGTACACAAGGCCAGCCCGATGCAAACCACTCTCCCAGCAAAACAGCAGTACTGATATCATCCTTCCAAGAATCCTGCAAAGGTGTGATGACAGCAGCTTTCTGGAGCTGAGATGACAGTCAGTTTGCTTTGACCACATGTTCATATGTTTGATCATAAATCAGAAAGCAAAATTGTCCATCCCGTTGTAGTGCAAAGGGTTGATCATTTATCCCACTGCTTTCTTTCTCCTTTTACTGTAAGACTTACTTTAGCTCATTCTATTATCTATCCATGCATGTGACCCTACTGGGAATTTCTGAGAATAAACAGAGCTTAGTAAAGTTCCAGGAAAATAGTGTGAGATATTAATATCATTATTGTTAAATTGAGTCTATCAATATGTGTGTCATCAATGATAATCAAACTCTTCACAAAAAGTTGTTAACTAGATGTCTATATGACTTTGGAGCTAAATGTACATGTTTGTTTGAGTTCACCATATGGGTTCCTATTGCACAAAATCTGTGTGCCCCAGGGAGTCGTTCTTTGTTCAGATGGGAAATGCAGGAAAATCTGCTCTCTGCCCACTAGAACTGCCACAGCCTAGGGTGCAATAGAGAAATGCTAGTTGTTTCTTACCTTACTCAGAAAAGTCATTTTTGCAATAGCAAAAGCTAATATACTTACCTCTTTTTTCCTTGACACACAAAATTACTTCAGAGTATGCTTTTCATTTCTGATCTTCAATTGGCAGTTATATCAGCCAGCTATTGTAATAATAATACCATGTAACAAACAAGCCCAAAATTTCAGCAGTGTGCCATAATATTTAATTACATCTCATACATTAGTGCATTGCTTTGAATAAACCGATGTAGGCTTGGTATGGCTGGGGTAGATTGGCTGGGATAGCTCTCTGCATCATGTGTCTGACATGCAAGTTCTGGAAAAGCTAATTATTCTAGTCCTGTCTCTCTTCTGGCAAATCCAGTGGCATAAGAGCAGGACGTGAATATTTCAAGTCATGTGAAAAAGCCCAACATCAAGAGAGTAGAGAGGTATACTTAGAGGTGAAGGAAAAGTATGAAATATTTCCCCCCAAATCTAATTTACCACATAAGTTAGTCACAATATTTTACCGGGGGGGGGGGGTAGATTTTTCTTTTATGTTCAGTTTTTCCTTTCCATTTCCAGGTCAAAGGAATTATACTAAGAAGACACAGCTCATCTTAGTATACTTTGAAGGCTGCCTTAAAAGGGCTTCTGCCATTTATCTGTTATACAATGTGACCATTAGAACCAATGCGTGTTCTAATTAACTGATCATTTTCTACATTCTGTAATTAACATCTATCAAGCAGAGTGGAAAACATACTGTACAGCACAGTTAGGGCTATGACATAACTCTGTGTTATCTAATGTGGTGCCACAGGCCACGTGTGGCTATTGAGGACTAGTAATATAGCTCATCTCATCTGAGACACCCCTGTAGTGCAACATACACACAAAATTCTGAAGCTTTCACACAAAAACATAAAATATTAGTAATTTTTATACTGATTAAATGCTGAAGTAAAAACGTTTTGGATATACTAGGTTAAAGAAAACATAGTATTAAAATCAACTTTGCCTATTGATGTCAGGGAAAATAACAAGGAACCCTGAAAGTCCTGTCCATCAACTTAGGAGGCCACTGGCAAAAATTGTTGAAATCAACTTTTTGCTAAATCAAGTTTATCTGATGTAAGGGGATCTTACAATTATCTGAAGACCTATTTCTGGAAAAATGAACATATGCTGATTTAAAAAAGCAAACCCATGGCATTTTAACTTGCTTTATTTTATCTCTCCTCACCAGCCCTGCAGTTCTTTTGAAAACCAGCAACCCAGAAGTCACTGGAGGAGGCAGTGGTGTGCCTTGAAGACTTTAGTCAAGTCTCTTCTTCATTTGACTTGATTTGAACTTGTGCAGTACCTATAAACCTTCCCTAGGAGTATTTATTTATCACCTAAAACACTCAGAGGCGATTGTTAACCATCATGGCTGCCGAATGCAGTAAAAAACATTTGGACCAAGCAAAGCAAAAAGCTTAAAAATAAATGCTGGAGAATGAGGTGTACAAAGGATGCTTTAAAAAGCTTTGAGCTGTTTCCAGAATCTAGGTCACTCACAAATATAAGGGGGTGGAAATTATTAGGACAGACCTGAACAAAGGCCTAAGCTTTTATATCTCACTGATCTTGAGGTTCTGTGTCAACAGGAAGCGAGGGCTAAAGCAGAGTTGTCACTTGCCTGGTGGAGTGTTGAAAGCATGCCCCAACATGCCCACAGAGCCCTTCAGCAAAGACTGGGAGACTTCCTGGTTCTAGACACTTGGGAAAATCTCTATCCAAATATTAGCTGCTCCCTAAATTAATAGGACTGGGACTTCAGTGTCCAAACATTATAAAGAATACAGACCTAATAGAATTAGTTCAGAAAAGTCATTACAAAAACAACAACAACAAACCCTAGGAAAAGAGAAAAATATGATTTCTCGAGTTGCCCATCCTCACAGTGGGAAGCAGTGAACAAAGACATCTAGACAGAGTTATGGTCTGTGTGGTCTGTAGTGATGACTCAGTTGAATTTCCTATTGCCATAATAAAAACCTACCATAAGTTTAGTGGCTTAAAAGAGCACAAATGTATTCTCTTATATTTCTGGAGATAAGAAGTAAAAAATAGTCTCAGTGGACCAAAATAAAACTGTTAAGGCTGTATTCTTCCTGGAAGATCTAGGGGAGAATCAATTTCCTTGATTTTTCCAAATTCTAGAGGTAGTCTACAATCCTTGACTCATGAGCTCACCTCTGACTGATCTCTTCTCCCATTGTCACATCTCTTTCTCTGACTCTGACCTGCCTGCCTCCCTTTTATAAGAATTTTTATGATTAGTGTATCCCAGATAATCCAGAATAAACTCTCCATCTCAAGATCCTTAACTTCATTACATCTGCAAAGTTCTTTCCCAAGTAAGGTCCATTTGGGCCTCTATAACACACTATTATAAGTTGGGTAGCTTGTATGATAGAAATTTACTTGTCACAGTTCTAGAGGCTAGGAAGCCCAAAATCAAGGCACCTGCACATTTACAATCTGGTTCATACACAGCACCTTCTCCCTGTATCCTCACATAGTGAGAGCAAGGTATCTTTCTGGGGCCTCTTTGATAATGGCCCTAATTCCATTTATGAGGCAGAAACTACCTGAAGTACCTTCTAAAGACCTCATCTCCTAATATCTAAAGGCCTCACCTCCGGCTACCATCACACTGATGATTAAATTTTGAACCAATGCATTTTGAGAGGACACAAATGTTCAGACCACAACAGTAATATATGCACAGGCTTCAGGGATAGGGGGCTGTTATTCAGCTGCCCACATCACACACAAGTAATCCGTAGCTCTCCCTGTATGATATTATCACACAACAGGGTTACCATCCACCCAGCATGGTGCAGGGCACTCATACCTCCCAGCATCTTCAAATCCCCTGAGGACCTTATACCTCCCAGGTGCCTTGACTGCCTCTACTCCAGATTTCTAGACTTAGATCTCTGAGGGTGTGGCCTGGCCCTGAACTTTTTAAAGTTTTCCCACATGATTCTTATGTACTTCTCAGGTTGTAACCCCCTTCAATGAAGCTGTCACCATCCTGGAAGCCCAAGTTACCACACAGCATAGCACCTGAGATGCTTCTAGAATCCCTGGGGTACTTAATGACATTCAGAGGCCATGGTCTCAGCTAGACTTGAACCCTCCTCCTTTCTCTTTTTTTGAGACAGAGTCTCACTCTTGCTCTGGGTAAAGTGCAATGGCATTATAGCTTACAGCAACCTCAAAACTCTTGGGCTTAAGTGATCATCTTGCTTCAGCCTCCCAAGTAACTGCGACTACAGGTGCCTGCCAGGATGCCTGGCAAGCTGGGTTCTTTTTCTTTTTTTAATTTTATTAGAGATATAGTCTTGCTCTTGCTCAGGCTGGTCTTGAACTCCCAAGCTCAAGCAATCCACCCGCCTCAGCCTCCCAAAAAGCTAGAATTACATGAGTGAGGCACAAATCATAACTGTGCACAATAATGCATTTATGGGGTACAATGTGCTAGTTTTATATACAATTTGAAATATAACATACTGGTTAACATAGCCTTCACCGTACTTTCTGAATTATTGTGTTAAGACATTTATACTCTACACTTAGTAGATTTGACATGTACCCTTGTAAGATGCACCATAGGCGTGGTCTGACCAATTATCCTTCCTCCACCCATTCTCCTTCCTTTTCTCCCTTCCCCCTCCTCTTTCCCTTTCATCTTAGGCTGTAGTTGGGTTATAGCTTTCATATGAAGTGTGGGTGATTATGTATTGGTTTCAGAGTAGAGCTGAGTACATTGGATACTTTTTCTTCCATTCTTGAGATACTTTACTAAGGAGAATATGTTCCAGCTCCATGCATGTAAATGTAAAAGAGGTAAAGTCTCCATCCTTTTTAAGGCTGCATAATACCCCATGGTATACATATACCACAATTTATTAATCCATTCATGGGTCGATGGGTACTTGGGCAATTATGAATTGAGCTGCAGTAAACATTCTGGTGCAAATATCTTTGTTATAAAGTGATTTTTGATCTTCTGGATATATTCCTAACTCCCATAAGATTAGCCCACATCACAAAATCCCAAAACTATAGTTGTTGGCATACATGTGGAGAAAAGGGAACACTTCCGCCCTGCTGGAAACTAATACATTCCTTTTGGAAAGAAGTTTGGAGATCACTTAGCGATCTAAAAATAGATGTGCCATTCAATCCTGCCATTCCTCCACTAGGTATATATCCAGAAGACCAAAAATCACTTTATAGCAGTGATTATAAAGTGTCTTTTATAAGAGAGCATTTTGATAGAACTTCACAAGTAGTGCTGATGTGTAGGGAAGCTAATTGGCTGCCTGCAGAGGGCAGCACACGCCTGCAAGTGGATGCTAAGTTGCCAGGGAACACCAGGCTGCTCATATGGACAGGGAAAAATATTGCCAAAGAGACAGCCCATTGTAAGGGCTTTGCTTCAGAGTGAGCTCTTAAAGCAAATGGTGTTTTTTCAGAGTCAAAATCAGACACATAGCAGTTTGGAGGCTAGCATGTATCTGATCCTTGGGGAAAGATAGGAAACTTTCAAAGATGGAGAAGCGTCTTCAAGACTTGATGTTGAAAACTCACTAAGATCTTGTCTAATCTGTTACAAAATAATACACGCAGATACAACTAGTGTTGTTGTAATTGGTGTTATTTAAAGAAAAGTTATGTGAATGGGAACATACCTTATCATCATAACAATGCAAAACTGAGAGAACAACATTGTTTCTTGTTTTGGGTTTTTTTTTTTTTTTAAGAATTCAGGATCAAGGTAAGAAAAAATGCAAATTTTTTAAAAGTTTGAGCTAAACAAAACCCTGAGATCCTCTGGTAAAACAAGTAAACAGACTCATAAAACTACCTGGTAGATCCTCAAATTTCAGACTTGCAGTGAGATGTAGTAAAGATTAATAAGGGATCTGCAAATTCACCCAGCAGAAAATTACAAGCAAAGGGCAAAGAAAATGTGCCTCTAATTAAAAAAAAAAAATCATCAGAGGTAAACAGGGGAAACTATATTTTATAGCTTATTTGCTTATTTCAAAATCTTTGAGTTCCTTATACAAAGTATGTAATTAACTATCATCATTAAAAGTTGACCGAGACTTTCAAAGCTGAAAATCCTAATAGCACCTAGAGAACAAATTAAAAGAACATGGTTCTTAACTCCCCAAATTTAAGCACATATCCTCATACTTGTCTCTTGCAGCCTTATACATCAACCACAAATACATACTGCTAAACTTGACTTTCACATTATCTTCAGGCAAATGGCACTATACAAATTCATACAACATACACAGCATTCTGGACCTAAAAATCTCCAAAACAACAATACTACAAAAGGGCAGGGGGAGACTAGGCCACAACTAATCTATCTCGAAACTGTCACTGTAATTCCTCCTCTGTGCATCAGATTGAGGGATGCTGCTGTCTGGCCCAGCAGGGTTGGAGAACTTGGAATCTTAAGGCCGTCTACGGTCTTCTGGGTCCTTAAGGGAGCCTTTTGACTGAATCCAAACTTTACAGAACAAATCATTTTATTAAAAGGGGTACAGCAGAGAAAGATAAAGCTTTACTTGACTCCCTTGGTGCTTTAAAAAAAGAACAGTGTTGAAATAAGAAGACCTCAGCTTTCAAATTATGAATGAGATCATCAAATAAATTAAGTAGGAACTCTGCTTTAGATAGCTGGCTTCAATAGGCTCCTTTGTAAAAAGAAAAAATTAGTTGCCAATTATGGATGCTAGAATAAGAGTGGATCTTATATATATACAAAACATCCATAAGAAGATATCAATAACCTTATTGACAATATTGCAGGGTACTGATATCCAGGAGTGCTTAAAAATTTGGTGTGGCCTTACAGAGAAATCAATGCGGCCAACTGTAGCTCCCAGGCCAAACCAGCCACAGACTATGTGAGTACAAGCCAAAGATGGTTTAGAGGTCAGTAAATGAGTGAAAACACATTAAAAGAATAATGATATTTCATGGCAATTGAAAAATGTATGACATTCAAATTTCAGTGTCTTTAAATTTGGTTTTGTTTGAACTCGATCACGTTCATTCCTTTGCAGATTATCTAAGTCCGTTTTCATACAACAAGGGCAGAGTGGAGTAGGTGCGACAGAGACTGTGTGACCTGCAAAGCAGAAGACATTTGCCATCTGAGCCTTTACAGAGGAAAGTTTGTTGACCTCTGTACAGATCACAGTCTCCAATCTTGGCTGGACAATAGAATCATCCTCAGTGTGTTTAAAAGAACCAATGTACAGGCCTTTTGGACTAAGTTTTATGCTAATAGGTAAGCACTCCCATACTGATGGATCTGGAAGCCTGGGTCAAAGGATCTGATAAGCATAACCTCAAGTTGTCCAGCCTCTCCCCTTGGGACTTCTCCCAAACCTTCCTGTGACCCCTGGGTATCTCCTCTGCTGGGATTCTTACTATAGCAGTGTCTTCCTGAGAAACTCCCTACCCCCACATAGACACATACACATGTGCACACACAAAAACACACACCGTCTTTCAAACAAGCACACATGCACATCCATGCGGGCACACGTACAAACACACAAGCACACATGCACATATACACACACCCCATGATCTTTGGCATTAAAGAGAGTAGAAAGAAGATTTTATTAAATAAAGGTTGTAGGTATCTTAGCCAAGTGATACATCTCTCCTTTCCCTAATTGAAACTTCCCAGGGCCCTTGAATTTGAAAAATAGGTTTTTGACTCAGATCATAGTTTGAAAACTTGCGGGTGGTATTGTGTGAGCTGGTTCTTCTGTGTTTGAACCTCTAGGTGGCAACAGAAGCTCATGGTTGGAACACCTCTGGGCATGTGTTTGGGGGGTATTTTGTGTGGAGTGTGATACACGTGTCTACGGTGTGGGTAGAATAGTGCATCTGCTGTGTGCTATGTGTGTGCTGTGGTGTGTATGTGCAGTGATGTGCTTGAGGGGAAATACTGTGTACTGTATATGTGCCATGGTGTCCAGTGCATGTGTGTGGTGTGGTCTATTGAGAAGTGTGTGTGGTGTGTGGTGTGTATGTGGGTGATATCGGGTGTATGGCGGGTGTTGTGTGATGTATTTGGTGCATGTGAGTGGTATGTGTGTAACATGGAGTACATACGGTGTTCGTAGGTGGGCAGTGTGGTGTGTACGTATGCATATGGGTACAGTGTGTTGTGGTATGCTTTGTGTGCTGTGATGTGTTTGGGTGTGGTGTGTGGAGTGTGTGGTATGTTAAGTGTGTGGGGTATGTGTGTGGAGGGTGTGGTGTGTGGTGTCTGTGTGGGGTGGTGTGTGGTACACATGGGTGTGTGTTTGTGTGGAGTGCATGGTGTGTGTGTGCGGTGTGTGTGTGGTACCTCTGTGGAGCATGTGATGCATCTATGGGGAGGTGTGTGGTACGTGTGTGTGTGGAGTGTGTGGTGCATGTGTTTGTGTACAGTGTGTGTGTGGGGGTGCTGTGTGGTGTATGTGCGGAGTGTGTGGTGCCTGTGTGGGTGTGTTTGTGTGCAGTGTGGTGTATGTGAGGAGTGTGTGGTGCCTGTGTGGGTGTGTTTGTGTGCAGTGTATGTGCGGAGTGTGTGGTGTGCGTGTGCTCGGCGCTGATGGCAAGTGTCCCAGAGGTGTACTTTAGGAAAGTCCCCACCCAGGCCTGCTCGGGTGGGAGCACAGGCTGGCTTTGTGAGTGTGTCCTGGCGGGACCAGGGCCAGGAACTCTACAGTGACAGCACAGAGGGGGCTGAACACCGGGCGCCCGTCCCGGGCACCGCCCCCGTCCCGCTGTTCACTTGGAGCCTTCCCCTTGGGTGGGCGCTACGGAGAAACGAGCGAGGCTGGAATGTGCTCCTCTGTGGACACTCTCCTCAGGGGCTGGGGGCCTTTCCCTTCTCTGCGTCCTGTCATCCCCAAGCAGGAAGGAGCAGCGCGTCTAGCCTTTTAAATCTGTGCTTGTGGACTGTGGCCGCAGGTGGGGCCGGCTGCACTGCGGGGCTGCGGCCTCCCCTCCCCGAGCGGACAGGGGCCAGTATTCTCTCAGGCGTCTGTTGGCCCTCCTGAGCTGCCCTGACGTGACCTCTCTGCTGGTGATGGGGGGTAATTATTACTTTGCTGATCTTCTTTTGGAAGGACAATGGAAATATCTGGCCCTGATCCTTTTGCCTGGGGCATCTGATAAGAAAGTTCTGGGAGAGGGCTGATAAAGAAGTTCTTCCAGATTAAAATATTCTGTGGTTTGCAGACAAATAAGCTGGGAAGAAAGGAAGGGCACAGCTTCTCCCCAGCGTGGTGGCTGGAGGGGCAGTGCTCCTGAGGCCCTGCTCACTGCCTCGGGGACCCCGCAGAGCCCCACTTTGCTTGTAAAACCAGGCTGTGGTGGCCTGGCCTGCCCCCTGGAGCTAGGACAACCGCAGGACCCAGTGTGTGTGGGAAGACCTGTGAGCTCAGTGCCGCTGTAGTGTCCCTCGCACGGCCGATACCTCGATACCTCGTCTTCTCTGCCTCACCTCCTAACGGCCCCTCAGAGCCCAGGAACTCCCAGGGGCTCCACCATCTCCGCCTGCGGGACAGCACAGTGCTGGCGCTCCTGCCCCCAACCTGCCAGGGCCGGGTTTCTGGCGTGGCCGCTTGGCCTCGTGGAAAGTGAGGCGGCATAAGCCATGGCAGTTCTAACAGAGGTGGGGTGTCAGCACTTAACTGCTGTGATAGGAACACACAGAGACTTGCCCCCGGGTGGCCTCTGGGTTCCATCCCTGGCAAGCATTTATTTATTTCGGAACCTGGGAGACGGCCCTGTGCTCCTTCACCCACATTCTGCTCACGGGCACACTGTACCGACATTACCCTTTTACCTCAGAACAAGCCTGCTGGGGCCAGTGTTCCTTCAGTTCAGCCCTGGGGACGCAGCATGTCCCCACTCACTGGACGGACACAGACCCAGGATCACCGTGGCCCTGCTGAGCACCTTGGCGGTAAACTTGCAGCAAACTTGACCTTTGTCCTTAATTATTTGCACCATGGTCTGTACATGTTTGGTTTCCTTTTACCCCAGGCTTAGGCTGCAGATGAGATTGTCAGGTTTGAACACCCAGAAATATGCTAAATAATACTTGTTAGACTGGAGACACTATTTTTAACAGAAGGGGAGTTCATTCTCTGAGAAAAGCAGCTCTTGGTTTCCCGGGGCTGCCACCAAACATGCCGAGACTTATTCAGCTCAGCTGTGAGGGCTTTGTTTTAAGACAGACATTTGTCTACAGAAACTGTACTTACTCAACTTTTCCAACTCGGTTAGGAGCCACAGAGAAGCCAGGTCTGCCATAACTCCAAGTTCAGGTGCTGGTATGGGATTGAGACTTCTGGAAAATCTATGTGGTTGTGTATGGCTAGAGGGATTCACATCTCTTTCGAGGTGCCATCTTCAATGATAAAACTATTGAGCACAGCCCGTTCCATTTCCTTTGGTCAGCCAGAGAAAAGAAATCATCTGATAGGCACTGGACCTGCAAGGTGACAGAGCCAAGGTTGGGATAAAATGAGATACAGGTGCTTTGAACCTGAGATGTTTCTGGAGGTCACTGTGCCCCAGCACACAAAGGCCAGTTTATAAACAGTGTAATCTCTCTTTCAGACAAATGACAGCAGACTTTTTAGAATATTGAACAGAAAAAGATGCTGTTTCTCTTCTTCAGTTTTTTTTTTTTTGCACCCTTAAACATTAATACTATGTTAATAGTAATAGCATTCACATGAGCTAACTCCAGCAAATGAACTCAAGAAAAAGTGAAAAAAGGCTGCAGGTGCGCTCTGAGCACAGCGCTGGGTACCTGCTGCCTTCTCTGGGGCTGCTTCAGGATGTCCCATGCATCTCGGACCCCTGGGGGCCCCGCATATATCCATGGACTCAGAAGGCATTTGCAGATTTGGCTTGATTTCAAGACATCCCTGTTCAGTGTTAATTAAATGTGGGATCCACAGGGTGTAGTCCTCACGGTAACTAATAATTGCTACAAAAACACAGAGAAGGGCCAGTGCCAAATTTCCCGACAGTTTACTAAGACCAGAAGTGTCATCTGCAGCACTTCTCTGCAAGAGTCCACAGCAGAGGGATGGAGCTGGGGAGGAGGACCTCAGGGCAGGTGCTGGGTAGCACCTGTCAAGCTTGCCTCTCGGCAGCGCCAGTGTGGCAGCCAAGGCGGTTTATTGTCAGGGCAGAGGGGAGACATTCATGGCTGATAGTTTAGTAATTTGCAGATAATGAGCTCCTGGTGGAAGGCCTGTGGGTTTCAGAGCATATGCTCTAACAGATGGGCTGGCCTTAGCGTGGGTGGGGGTGCACTTGGACCTGTCAATCACTGGCTCCCAGCTTCTGGGAGGGAGAAACACCCCAGAAAAGGCATGAAGTTCGCAAATGAAAGCACATATCCACACAGGCCATTCTTGACCCACAGTGATCGCTCCACATCCCCGGAGCCCCATAGAAGCCCTCACTAGTCCCAAGATGTTTCATGTGGGGCAAATTGTTCAACTACACCTGTGGTTCTCCTCCTAGGGGCCCCGACTAGCAGGAGCACCTGGAAACTGATTAGACAGGAGAATTCCAGCCCACCCCACACCTGCTGGTTACGAAACTCATGTAGGTCCCGCAAACCATGTTTTAACGAGTCTCTGAGAGGATTCTCAGATAAGCTAAGGTTCCAGAAGCACTGCACAAGCTCGTCATCTACTCAAGGACCAGAACTGTATTATCTCCTCCTCTCCACCCCTGTATCTTAGGCCTTTTGTTTCACTGGACACAAAACGTGATCCAAATAGACATTTCTGAAAGGAAATCTGGAAAGAAAGGAAGGAACTCCATGGTATAACTTCAGCTTCTCTCCTTCAACGTGGTTTCAAATTGAGATGCTGTATTAAATCCCAGACAGAGAACACCTCTGTGGGGTTTGTTTTCCACACTTCCAGGACTGAGGTATGGCCCATGGAACTGGTACTTGCTCCTCCAAGACTCCTAGAAGGGAACATTTTTATAGGAAAACAGAGGACTAATTTTAGCTCGGGCTCGAATTTGGGATGTTCATTTGGAACAAGATTAAGCCTGCAGTGCTAAGGATCTTGCCAATTAAAAAAGGAAGCAGAGCAAAGTAAAGCAAAAAAAAAAAAGGCCAGTTACTGAAGAAGTGCTTGCAGAATATTTTCTCTGGATTGGATTAGTGAGGCTTCCATCAACAACACACTGGCTTGAGAAGCAGAAGCCTGCAGGGGCTGAGGAGGCCACAGGCCCTTCGTAGGTGCACACTTTGGAAGAACAGCTGCTACCAGCAGAGACCCTGGGCAGAGCCAATGGGAGGAAGCTCCTGTCCTTCCCAACCCCAATAGCCGTGGAAGCCCAGGGGAGGAACAAGAATGATATGGTACCGTATGCCAAATTTGCTGTTATTAGGCAAAGGTTTTCTCCAGGTCACTTACATGGAGCTTTAGTTTCTTTACCTGTAAAATGCAGCTATTAATGTCACCCTAAAATACATTTCATGGGTGTTAAATGAGACGTGCCTTCATCTAGCATCTGGTACCATTGTGCCAGTGGTTTTGAGAATGTGAGTTGCCACCCATTAGTGGAAAGAAAAATCAATTCAATAAGCCATGACTTGAAATGAATTTTTATTGGCGATTCTAAATGATTTGCTGGGGATTTGAATTGAAATATTCACAGCATCATATCTGGTGTGACATTTTGGTATATGTCTTGTTTATCATACGTACTAAGGGTGAGCGTTCCATTATATTGTATCTTATATACAAGTTTATGTCTTACTTGGAGTTGTAGACAAAAACAATCTAGAAAACACTGTAGTAAGTGATCCATAGAAATTCATCTCTTTCATCCCTTCATCTGTCCCTCAGAAAACCAGGGGGCCTCCTCTGTGACATGTGGAGTGAGAACTCGTCCGCACTGCAGAGAGGCGGGGTGCAGGTCATGACTTCATTATTTTGACACATGGTAGGGCCGTGTCTCTAGAAGGGAAATCATGGGCCAGCACATCACATGCACCCAGGCAGTCCCCAGAGGGCCAGCAGGGTCACAGAGTGCCCCAGAGGGAGGGATTGGGGCACTAGCCAGCAGCTTATGGATAAAGCAGAACAGGGTATCTTCCTTACTTACCTTCTCGCCTTAGATTTCTACCTCGCAGGTAGTATAGTTAGAAAAGAGCGAGAAACTCAGTGGGCATCAGGAGATGGGGGTGTGTGTGTATAAGTGTAAGAAAGAGAGAGATGGAGAAAAAAAGAGAGAGAGAGGAGAGTGCATGTGGGGGAGGGCAGGGACCTCCCGGCCAGGGCTGGCTGCACCTGTCTCAGTGAAGAGAAATATGAGTGGCCTAGACAGGAAAGGGAATGGAAGGCTAGTGGACCAGCATAAATGGTCACTGGGCTTCAGGGATAAGAGCCCATCCAATTAACTGAAGACCATGTATTGCCAACAGTCTTAGAAATAATAGCCAAATCCTGGGAGCGTCGCCCCTCCCCTCCCAGCCGGGCATAGTCAGGTGTGAAGCAGACCTGCACATGGGGGACACGGGCCCAGCTGTCACAGCACACCGGTCCTCATTCCACTGAACAATAAGCTTGACTTCTGAAAGCAGGAGCCACAAGGGTTTGCCACCTGGTCCACCTGCGCTTTGGTGGTTAAGCAGCAGTGCAGAGCCAAAGCACCGCTTGGGGCTGCCCTCTCCACTGCCTCCCCTCCCTTCACTTGCAGGACAGGCCCACTGTGCAGATGGAGCAGCTGAACTGGCTGAGCTCAGGGCCACCGGCTGGACAGAAGCTCCTTCCCTGCTCTCCTGCTGGCCCATAGTGCACCCCCTCAGGCCTGGTTCTTAAGAACTAGGGGGCTCTGGCCTGAGGTGCAAGGGCTACTGCAGACCTTCTGTAGCTCTGTGCTCATGGTTCACTTCAAGCCAGGCTTTAGGGCTGTTGCTAGCACCTGGCACCCACAGGCAGAGGCCTGAGTCCTGCTAAGAGTGTCTCCTCCCCCTGGAGGGTGGGGAGGTGCTTTCAGAGGCTCAGGGTTCCTCCCTTAGAATTTCCACTAAAAGCCAGGGGGAGACAGATGGGAAAATAAATGTCTTGATTTCCTTTTCTTTTTATTCCTTTATTTTTTTGCCAATTGGAGTTAAACAGAAATAAATTTATGTTCATCAGAAGATAAAAGCTCTTACCCAATTAATTTTCATTACAAAGGCATCCTGAGAAACACTTTTTTTGGGAAACCCACCAAACTGTGATGAGTTTACCTTAGCACTTTTTAAATGATCTAAGTTTAATTTGTGTTTTACAACTGACATTTTTCTTTTCTGATCCCATCAGAAAGTATGTTGGCTAAATTGGCAGTGCATTGACTTAGGCTTTGAGAAAGGACATAAAGCTGGAAGGAAACTTAGTCTGGGGACTGCAGGTGGCACACTGATATTGTGACTACAACCTGCAACCCCATTGTCAAAATCCCCTCAGCTTTAACATCCACCTCTATTTCTTTTTTCTAAAAACATGAGTCTCTGTTTTTGTATAGCATCTAAGAACTCTTCATTATGAAATCATCCATTCAAAAATATGAATGGAATGCTTTTACCCTTGGAATTCCAGCAGCCTCTCCTATTAACAGTTTGATAAGGACGTTAGTAAGTGAGTTTACAACCTTGCTGCACACCTGAACCATCTCAACAGCCACTTAAAAATCCCAATGTATAGGCAACCCCACTTCTGAGTATTACCCAAAATAATAGAAACCAAAGACTTGAATAGTATTTGTACACCCATATTCATAGCATCATCATTCATAATAAGCAAAGATGGAAGCAACTGAAGTGTCCATGAAAGGATGAATGGATAAACAAAATGTGGTATATCCATGTAAGGAAATATTATTCAGCCTTGAAAAGTAAGGACATTCTGACATGTATTACAGCATGGATGAACCTTGAGGACATTGTGTCAAGTGAAATAAGGTAGTCAGGAAAGAACAGAGATTGCATGATTCTACTCATAAGAGGCCCCTAGAGCAGTCAAACTCATAGAAACAGAAAGTAGAATGAAGATTGTCGGAGGTGAAGGAGAAGAGAATGGGGACTCACTATTCAATGTGAACACAGTTTCAGATGGGCATAGAGTTGTAATTTTCCAAGATGAAAAAAGTTTTGGAGACAGATGGTGGTGATGGTTGCACCGTACTTAATGTACTTAATGCCACTGAATTGCATACTTACAAATAGTTAAAGTGGTAAATTTTGTGTTGTGTGTAAAATTATTTTACCATAATTTTAAAAAATGCCAGTGTTTAGGCCCTGTCCCGGACCAGTTTCATGCTCAGAAACAGATGTCAAGCATGGAATATTGATGAGCAGCCCAGATTGGGGCCAGTGTTTCAGGAGAGTCCAGTGCTGTAAGAGGACAGCAGATTTCCGTGCGGTGTCAGTGGAGTGGTTAAGGCTTGCCTGGAAGAGGCTGATAGGTGGCCAATACGTAAAACAGAGAAATTTTGACCAATTCTCCAGATTTCTCATGGAGGTGTTCAGTCCTCTTTGGGGATCCACTTATGTTAAACAGACATTTGAGTTCACAGGGACATTCAACCTTAATCACCTGTGCTCACCACAGTTAATGGATATATGTTGGGGACCATGATGTGCCAACATTGTCCTCCGCCACATGGGGCTGCCATCCTAGTCAGGGAGACATAAGGAGCATAATAAATGTGGAAAATTACTTAGCACATTAGAATGTGGTAACTTTAATGAATAAAAATGAGCCAGTTAAAGGGGTTAGGAGTGGTGGTACGAGATCATAGAATGGGGTGGTCGTGATAGGGATTATTATTTTTCTATTTATTTATTTACTTTTGAGACCAAGTCTCACTCTCTGCCCTGGGTAGAGTGCTGTGTCATCATAGCTCTCAGCAACCTCAAACTCTTAGGTTCAAGTGATCCTCTGCCCTCAGCCTCCCAAGGAGCTGGAACTATAGGTGCTCAGCACAATACCCAGCTAGTTTTTCTATTTTTAGTGGACACAGGGTATCCCCTTTGCTCAAATTGGCCTTGAATTCCTGAGCTCAAGCAATCCACCTGCCTCAGTCTCCCAGAGTGTTAGGATTACAGGCATGAGCCACAGTGCTCAGCCAAGATTATTATTACTAGAAAGTTTTATCTAGCTTGATATTGTAAGGCTAAAGACAAAAATTATAGACATGAGGATTATATTCTAGTGGCCAAATTTGTTTCTCACAGGAGTAGGAATTAGCAATTCTAAAACTAACTTTTCCTATATACTGGGATTAACTAGACCAATAAATACATCATAGCTAATGAGGCCCAGGTTTGTTACCCACAAAGAAAAGAGTTACAAATAAGGGGGGAGCACTGGAATGAACCCTATCCATCTAGGTTCCAGTTGGAGGCATCAACATGATGTCCTATTTACTTTAATATATATACAAAGGAATGTACAGAAATAAATAAATATGTATGTATATACATGGGATAATACACACACACATATTTTTTCTATTTCTTCTTGCTGAGAAGGCTTAGAGTAGCAATAAGTACACCCAACATTAGATTTTGGGTTCTAATACCACATCCCAATAAAAGGAACCAGGCCTCCATGGAGAAATGTATGATTCTGGGGCTGGGGAAAAGAAAACTTGGGGCATCTTACTGTGCCAGAAAGTAAGCAAGTAATTAAAAAAAGTGGAGACGGGAATATTGTCAAAGGGACAAACTTGAAAGATCTTTCAATGGTCAAAGCCGGATCCATTTCAGGAACAAAACCAAATAATGATAGCATTTGATTAGAATCCAAAGAATAACCCAGTAAATACCCAGGGATCCATGTTGATATAAATAAATGCTTGAATAAAAATAAAATGATGGAAGAGAAAGAAATAAGATGATGCTTACAGAATAATTCCAATTAACAAATGCAAAAGGACAGAACAAATTAGAAATTGCCATGAGAATACCACAGTAATAATTGTTGCAGGCAAAGTCCACTGATGAATGCTAAAATTAGTGGGCCATCTCTGACAAGAAACGGGATATTGGCATGTCCTCAACGTATTTATTCTAAAATATGCCTAATCACCGTGGTCGTTACATGCCCACGAATTCTTAACTCATCTCCCTCCAGGATTTTAAGCTCAGTTGCCCTCCTCTAAGGAACAGAGTGTGGAAAGGGAAAACAGCCAGTTGGTAACAGAGAACGCCAGCTGACCCCCCCTTAGCCAGGTGTGGACAGTGAGCAGCAGGTGGCAAAGCGTGTGGATACCATGCACTCCTTGAAATGATGAGATGAGATGGGTACGTCCCCTCCATGGCATTCTCCCACAAGGTTCACAACTTTATGGCACCACGAGAAAACACCAGAAAAGCCCTATTCATTGGCAGTTCTCCAAAATACTTGAGTATTTTTCAAAAGTGTCAAGGTTATAAAAAATGCTGAGGAACTGTCACAGATTGAAGGAAACTTAAAGAGGCATGACAAATAGATGCAGGGTCCTATTCCAGATGAGACTCTGAAATCTGGTGAACTCTACACAGGCTGTTGTTCAGTTAATAGCTTCATTCCGATGGTAAGTGCACCACAGCTTTGTGAGCTGCTGATGTTGGAGGGAGCTGCGTGAAGGACCTCTCAGAGTGGAGGCACTATCTTCACAACTCTTCTGTGAACTTGAAATTATTTCAAAATAAAAAGTAAATAAAGGCTGGGCGAGGTGGCTCACATCTGTAATCCCAACACTTTAGGAGGCCGTGGTGGTTGGAATGTTTGAGCTCAGGAGTTTGAGACCAGCCTGAGCAAGAGCAAGACCCCGTCTCTACTAAAAAATAGAAAAACTACCTGGACATGGTGGTGGGCATGTGTGGTCTCAGCCACTTAGGAGGCGGAGGGAAGAGGATTGCTCAAGCCTGAGAGCTTGAGGTTGCTGTGAGCTATGACACCATAGCACTCTACCCAGGGTGACACAGTGAGACAGACAGTCTCAATCAAAAAAGGTCTGAAAGAGGACAGACCTTGGCCTTGGCTGGCCTTGCAGACCTTTAGACAATAACAAGTAACAATAAGTAATTGCTTCAACAAGGCTGGACATTCTACATATGAAAGCCCAAAGGCTTGGGTCTGGATGATCCTCAGTGAGGTCACTTCTGTGTGGCTCTTCGTGACAAGGGCTGACCACTCTCTGGTAGTGGGTGAGAGAAAATGGAGGCAGAGGGACATGTTTCTTTCAGGCTCGATGCTGAATCACAGCCTCCTCCACTCTGGTGAGTATGAGCAGGTTAAACATAATGCAGAGATTTATCTTTAGCTAGAAAAGAATCAGCTCAGACTGGAGACCTCTGTTAACTTGAGCTTGACAGTTGACAGATTAGAACTGGCTAGTTCTGGATTCAAAACTGCTGTTGGGGACCAAAGTCTCCGTGTGTCGTTCTCATTTCCCTCTGATTCAGTCCCCACACGTCAATCAAAGCAATGTTCAATGGCAAAGAGCAGAGAGATGCTCTCACCCTCCAAGATCAAAAACAAAACTTAGGAAAAGACTGCTGCCACCTTACTCCAATGCCGTTGACATGATCATTGTTGTAAGTTTTAAACCATCAGTTTTATCTACATAAATTGCATATAGAAATGTCCTCATAGAAGACTGTGGGGGTGGGGAGCAGTCATGTTTGGGGGAAGGGAAGGACAGCTCTGATAATCTAAAAGATACTCCCGGATGATTTTAGGATGTGTAATGTATCCAGAGTCCCTCTTTCTTCTTCTTTCCAAAGAGGTTATTAAATGTTGTTTAATGTATGGAAGTGTGTGTGCACTTGTGTGTGTGTCCGTATAGAGCATAGATTCAGTCACTGACATCAACACCTACGATGATGAGAACACAGGAAGACCCAGCTCTAGTTCCAGCTTTACTGCCAACTGTTTCTGGACGAAGATGTCTACTTTTCTAGGCTTCATTTCCCTACCTATTAGCCAATGGGGTTGAACAATGGTAACTTCTATGGCTTTTATCCTGATGTCTCAGGTATATTTTCAGGAATTAGTTACAGGACTGCGAAGTTAGAAGTAGAACATTACCGAGTAGCCTGGGATCCACCGCATCCCATGCATCTGAACTCGTTCACATGTCACCACACACGCCACACACCACACGTGTAAGATGAAGGTGAGATGAATTCAGGCACTCTCTCCACTTAGATTTCCCAGAATGTTTAGAAAATGTTTCCAGATGCGGCCGGCAGCCTTCCCTCCCCTCCCAAGGCGGTGCGGTGTGAGGGTGGGGGGCGTGCCGGCCAGGCAGGGCAGTGTGCTCTGGTCCCACGGCTCCTGGGATGGACTTCTCCATGAGCAAGGCGAACCCTCCAGGTTCCAGGAACATGATTCTAAATCTGAACAATCAGGTTCGAGTGTCGTTCTTTTCTAAGACAAGAGGCAGCCCTCCCACGAAAGCAGGCCACCGTAAGAAACCCTGCCTCACTTAGTTGAAAATTAATCCTCTCTCTCTAACGGGCAGTGAAAGGTTTTGCTCTGTGGAGACCATGCCTTCCATTCCGACTGAGGGCTCTGGGGGTGCACCTCACGGCCCAGGCGAGGAGGCATGCCCCAATGGGCCAGGCTGCCACCCCAGTACCATATGGGCTATAACGACTCACATAGGGCGTCTTGTAGGAGCCCAGGGCGGAGTGCACAGCCCAGCCCTGCCTGGCTGTTGTTGAGCAACTGTGTGCTAGCTGTGTGTGCAAAGTGGCAAGGAAGTAAGATGGCACCACTGAAATCGGTGCAAACACAAGAAAGGCTTTCTTAGTGACCAGCATGTGAATTCTTATTGTCAGTGAAGGGTTCCAGGGTGTGCTCAGACATTAAACACTGCACAGACTACAAAACTGCGCTTTGACAAACTTAAGGAGAAACAAACCAAAACCCTTTAATTGCTCATAAAACACAGATGGGTTGAAAAGATTAACAGGAAAAAAGTCTGGGCAAAACAAAGTCGGAGCTAGTAAATACAGCATATGCAAAAAATGTCTGAGATGCTGGGAGCAAAAATACCAGGGTCAGATCATCCAGCCCTGTTGTTAAACCTTTTATCTCAGCCACAGACAGTCAACTCCAGAGTGAGTCCCAAACTTGGAGGGGTGTGTTGTCCACCTAATAACAGAAAGCCAAGGACGCAGCCCCCCAGGGGGCAGGAAGACCCATTAGGAGCACAGCGTCTGCACCAGAGTACTGGGCCATGCACTACAAATATCCAAGGGCCAGCTGGCCACAGCCCACCACACCTTCGATTCATTTGTTCATTTGTACCCACTGCATTCCTATCGACTTACAGCCTTTATAGCTAGACAAGAGAAGGGCCCAGTAAACCTTGGCCTGAAAAAGGAGTCCTATAAAAAAGTTAGGAGAATTCCTGGATTTGGAGATCACTCTTCAAACTCATCTCTTTAAATATTGGTGGCCTCCCTAACATTGTGCAATACTCCTAACATTTGGACTTCAACTTTACTCTTCACTTACTGAGGCTTTCTTGCCTTCATTAATATTTGAGCTATTATAAAAAACAGAACATGGAGGGCATTTTCCTAAATATCTTCCAAAACATGCTATTTTTATCAAATATCGACTCAGAGTAATTAGACTAACAACTCATTGCCCTTCATCATTTTAACTTTAGGTTATAGCAAATGTATAGATCACGTTGGAAGGATGTCTCAAATTTCACAGTAGAAATCCCCCAAGTGGGCTGTCATTAGGGATGTTAATATTTACTCACCACAAACCCTTTTTGTAGGTTAGCGACATGGTAGCTTAGCTACAATGAGACGTTGTAGATTGGCTAAAAATATATGGTAGCTTAACTTTGCAAATAATTTGAATATTTTGCAAATGTTTTCTGGCAACAAAATAAACCTAGGTATATAAATCAATATAAATTTTCAACAATAGTCTGAAATCTATCTGAGTTAAATACAGCTCATGGCACTCACTATACACAACTGTGCTTGCTATCAACAAGTTCCTCACCCACCAATTTCTCTGTAGTCTTGTCACCATCTGCCAGCAATGAGGTTGTTTGTTGAGATTATAAACCAGCAGGAGACCAAGATAGTGTTTAAGATCAGCAGAGGGCCCACCCCTGCCCCTGCTCACAACACACACATTATTCTATTTCTACTCCTGCTAGTAAATCTCATAGGCTTGTTCTACTATACAGTCTAATATTTGTAGTCAGGGCTGCTGCATCTCCTTCCAGGAGGACTGTATCAAGAGATTGGGATCCTGATTGAAATTGCCCTTGACTCTGAAGAATCCCACATGAAAACGGATGCTAAAACCCTAGGTTCACATTGATTTTGCTCTGTTTTGTTCATCTCCCTTTACAAATGCTACCTCCCACCAAGCTTCCTCCTTCAATTTTTGAAACATATTCCTAATATTTCAAGAAGCAGCTCAATATTTGCTTCTTCTAGGCAAAGGTTCATGGATCTTCTATCTTCTCATCTAGACTGATCTGTCAACTTAGGTGGGGATTATTCTCATGCACTCCCATCAGGCCTACTGTTTATCTCATTCCCAATACTTAACACCTCATTTTGTAACTGTCTATTTGTCATCTTAGTCACGAATTTCAGTGAGACTCCAAAGTCAGGTCTTTTTTTTCTTTTTTTCCTGGAACTTCACACATAAATACCTTTGACAGTGGACTGCAAGCCTCGGGAGGGCAGCCATGTTGTCCACCTTCCTCATTGCAAAATCCCTAAACCTGCTCTACCCTCTGCACAAGGCAGGCACTCGGTACATTTTTGTCCAATGGATTAATGGATTTCAACTTAGTAGAATACATATAATATGCTTAATACTTGACGCTGGCAGGGTTGTATAAATCCTGTGTATGAAAATTATCCCTCTGCAGTGCAGGTCAGCGAACTGTAGCTCATTGCCTACTGTGTGCCCCCTCTAGCCAAGAATGGCTTTCGCACTTTCAAATCGTTTTGAAACAATCAAACTGAGAATAACATTTCTTGACACGTGAAGGTCACATGGGATGCAAATCTTGGTGTCCATAAATAAAGGTGAATGGCACACCAGGTCTCGCTGATTCACGTGTGTCCTGCCTCTGGCTGCTTGCCCAGGGCAGCGCCAGAGCTCAGCTGTTGCGACCTGGACCCCATGAGTGGTCATGCTCTGAAGCCCATCACAAACTATAGTGATGCTGCTGTAACTCCAGGGCTTCCCCAGTGCATCTGTACTGCTGTGCTGTGACATTTTACTTAATTCCAGCACATCTTCATCATGTCAATAAAGAGAGTCACACTTTCAAGCCACAATGGAGTGTAGATTATTTTGTTATATATTGACACAAGAGCTGTGCTAAAGAACGTGATACATCACCAGGCTGAGCACTAGTCACTGTGTTCCCAACTATAGTCAGAAATGTAGACAATTTAAACTGAAATGTCTTATCATAGCAGAATTGCTTCACAAAAATTTCATATACACACACATCAACACACACACAACTAAAGTTTCCAAGTGGCTGATTAGTTAACCAGGCAAAATAAACTAAGCCATTTTACTGACATTTAATTAATACTATTGCTTTCGATGGTAACGGATGAACAAATGTTTCTAGACAAAATAAATTTGTTTGAGTCTCTTAGCTTTTTAGAAAAAGCACATTTTCCAAGCATTGAGCACATTGAGAGGAATCTCAGTATGCAAAGAAAAATCAAACCAGAAAGCAAACAAACTATTGTGCACATTTATAAAACACAAACTCAGATGGCAATGGAAGTTACCTTTATCACTCTCAGGATGAGAAAGTTTTCTTACACGAAGATTGAAATATTACAAATCCTACAGGGAAATATTTAAAATTTTCACTTTGTTAAATCAAGAACTCAGATCATTTAAAAGGTACCATAATCTCATCATGAAGGAATGCAAATTAAAATATACCTGTTAGACTAACAAAAATTCAGAATTTCATATCTCACTAATATGGCAAAACTGGGAGGAAACAAGTCTTGTGTTTCACTATTGCCAAGAAAATTAATTGGTCCAGCCAAGCTACTTTTTATAAAGTGACTTTCACAGTTTCTTTTCTTTTTTCTTTTTCTTTTTTTTTTTTGAGACAGAGCCTCAAGCTGTCACCCTGAATAGAGTGCTGTGGCATCACAGCTCACAGCAACCTCCAATTCCTGGACTCAAGTGAGTCTCTTGCCTCGACTTCCCAAGTAGCAGGGACTACAGGCGCCCGCCACAACGCCTGGCCATTTTTTGGGGGGGGGGTTGCAGCCACCATTGTTGTTTAGCAGGCCCGGGCTGGACTCGAACACACCAGCTCAGGTGTACGTGGCTGGGGCCTTAGCCCTTTGAGCCACAGGTGCCGAGCCGACTTTCACAGTTTCTGTACTGATTTCACAGCATTTCCATTTCTGGAATTTTAGCCCTCAATTATTTGTACAAGATTATTTACTGAAGCAGCTTTATAGTGGTAGAATCTGTAAGCAAGCTGGTCATCCATCCAAAAGTGACTTGCCAAATGAATCAGAATACACAAACTTTATGGAGTAGCTGGCTTAACACAGTCATAAAGAGTGTGGTGAGCTCCTTATGTACTAAAACGAGTCAGACTGCAAGACATATGGCTAAGCAAAAAAAGAGCAAGTTGGGGAAACATATGTATAGTGTGTCCACAATTGAGAAAAATGTGAGAAGTAAAAAATACAGTTACATTTTTTGTTATGTGCAATAAAGTCTCTAAAGAAATATATGAGAAATTGACAGTGATCACTGATTTTACTCTTAATATTTATTTGTTTGGAAGGGACCTTGTCTAAGTTGGAGTGTGGCAAAAGATAGAATTTTAATTATGTAATTTTATTATTCTTGAACTTTGAATTATGTGAATGTATTGCCTGTTTAAAATTCAAAATTTAAAAATAAAAACTAGGTGATGATCCCCCTGACACAAATAAATTATTGTTAGCCAGAATGTGAACTTAAATGCAAAGTCATTCTTTTTTTTTTTTTTTTTTGAGACAGAACCTCAAGCTGTCACCCTGGATAGAGTGCTGTGGCATCACAGCTCACAGCAACCTCCAATTCCTGGGCTCAAGTGAGGCTCCTGCCTCCGCCTCCCAAGTAGCTGTGACTACAGGTGCCTGCCACAATGCCAGGCCATTTTTTGGTTGCAGCCGTCATTGTTGTTT